>WMKJ01000215.1:0-11220 GCA_009733715.1 Herpomyces periplanetae | reverse complement strand
TAAAAGGGTTTAGACTCCTTTGCGAGCTTGAGGGAATAATACCTGCACTGGAGTCTGCACATGCTGTTTTCGTGGCCATCGAGGCATCAAAGTCAATGCCAAAGTCCACTCATGTTGTAGTGTGCTTAAGTGGACGGGGGGATAAGGATGTTCAATGTGTAGCTGACGAATTACCCAGATTAGGTCCCTCTATTGGATGGAATATAAAATTCGAGTCTTCATAAGCTCTTGCGAAAATTTTAGCCCCACTCAAAGCTTGATATCTAAGCATATCATTAAATTCCTTCAGAATTAGTTGCAGGTAGACAGGGGCATTAGATTCGCGCTTATGTAAGTCTATTTAGTCAGCTTATAATTAGTCAAAGTGATTGAGGTTGGAGGTACAATGCTTATCTGTAATCTCATGGCAAATATATATGTTGCGATTAGATGTGTGCAGACCCGGGATGACATCGTTTCCCTGTGGCTTCTACTAAAATGAGCAAATTGATCTTGTTCGATGCTACTGCTCGCGCGTTGCTCTTGGAGTTCCTCAAAAAACAAACTTTTCCAATTGGTTCAATTCTCAGTTTGCCTTGCTATTTCGTATTTTTGCGTGCAATATTTGTTCAAGCGTAGTTTCAATTTCATCTACATGCGCTACACGCGAAATGGGCATAGCGGTCGCATTTATATCTTTGGTGCGTCTGACGTTTTCTGTTCAGTTTGACAGATCACGTGGGTTAAGATTTTAACACCCTAATATAAAATTCATAGTATTATTTTAGTAGTATCTCATGGATTAAGTCCATGGTCAGTGAGGTGATTAAACATTAATTGACAGTTATTTTGTTATTTCTGGATTGCCAGTGGATCCGCTCTCACGAGGTATGCACGTTTCTACATTTAGAAAGACAAACCCAGACTCCCTACTACCGCTTTTTCATTGCCCATTTAGTTCGTGTTATTAATTTATTAAAGCACGATTTTGCGTATAATATTTCCGTTGCGTCGAATGCAAGATGGGCCGTGCGCCCCAAAAGCAGCTGGTTAACTTCGGTGAAAAAAATTATTACTACATAAGGATCGAACACCGCTTGGATGTTGCTAGGTGGAAAGTCATTCAAATTCCTTGAGGTGCCACTAGACAGGATTGCCGAGCAATTGTAAATTTCAACGACTAGGTATTCGGGTAAAATCCCCAAATTTGCACCTCTTCGAATAGTGTTTGAATTGAACATAAATTTAGTCCCGCAATTTGAAAACTTTAATGTTTAGATTCGAAATCACGCATTTACCCCGTTCCAAATTTCCAATAATCAATACTGTTGAAGCCCCCGAAAACGTCACTCGTAGCAGCAAAATCTAAAAATAAATGTTGTTTGAAGTTATACATTTTGGCGTGAAAATCGCTATATTATTATAATAGGTCAAAAGTTAATAACATCAAAATCCAAACTACTGATATGTAAATCTCAATACTCACCTATTTTGGACGAATTTGATTCGTCATGCACTCAATTAAAATCGAACTAGCAATAGGAATAATAACATTATTTCACGAGAAATTCAATATTACCTCACAATCTTTTCAGACAACTTTTATGTAATCACTATAAAATTGGGACGACTCCTTTGATTGTACAAGTTTAGTGAGTTTTGTAAGCACATGCGGAGATGAAAAAATATAAGATAAGCGAAATCCATGCGAGATTCCTTAACTAGCTAAAAGTATATTTAAAATAGATACATTCTACATTGAAGAGCTTCTCAATAAGGGAGTGTTGTACAAAGTTACTACAAAAATTGAGTACATAGATAAAGGATTCTGCGGCTAATTGGCGGTGTGGTCTTAAGGTAGGAATACACGAGATGTATAAAAGAACACTACCGAGCATATCATTATTTTTATAGAAAGGCGTGAGGATCAATGAGTTTTTCAAAAAAAAATTTACCCTAGAGGTTGCCTAATGCAATTTGCTTTCTTCGTGTAATTTTAAATTAATAAGGCCACCAGCATAAGTCCAGGCGCCACTGGCTGTATTTACACAAGAGAGCCGCATACGCGGAGTATTCGCATCATCGTTCAAAATTGGCTGACAAATTTTGTAGTTAAAAAGATCAGAAATTGTTATTTAAATGATAATCAAAAATAAATAACAGGAACAACCCATAATTAGGTCCAAAATTTCAAATTAGACGTGTAATATTTGAAATGTTCTGGAGGCAATTATATTTGAAGCACCCATGCTCATCTGACAAGTTAATTTTACGATTTTCAGCCATTATGCTTTAAGAAAATTAACTCTCATTTCTTCCATCTGAATACATTCTGGAAATATTTAATGTTTGTTGGGACTATTAGCTTTTAGGTAGCTACTGTTCAATTTCTAACCTAAGATCAATTGAGGTTAATAGGGTTGACTGAGTCGATGCCGCACCATCCATAAGCTTTTTGTCAATTTATTAACCCTTCAAAAATGATATTTGGAAGAAACATTACTAGAGTAACATAAAATTTTATCGACAATAACTCCTCTAGCCACATGTATCGATCTGGTGATTCATTAATTTTGGCTAATATCAGATGCTCTGGCCAAAACCCTAATGCTTATATAATGTGCAGGCCACTTCGCCTGATGCAACATATTGTTAGTGAGTTGCTAGGTGTATTTTCCAAGTTAATTGGATGGGCTCTTACTTTTTGGCGTCTTTAAGGGCATACATCACTCTGGACATTGCATTACACATGTCTATTTAGTTAATATACTGCCATTTTCTCGCGTACCATGCAAGACTAAAATGATTTAGGAGGGGTATGCACCACGGCTTATTGGCTAGGTGTCCTGTGTTTGCGTGCTTAAAACGTTAGTCTAGATTCGTTTTAATATTTGGGTTTATTTTGAAAAATTTAACATCATGTTTTTTCTGAAAACTGCAGTGAGGTCTCCTAGTCCTTTTCATTTTTTCAAACATTTTACTAGTCAACCTAGTGTAAAGCTAGCGCTTTTGGAATCTCTGAACCCTCATGAGCATTTGCGATGTGACTCATGGAGGAGTGAGTATTTGAGCAACTATGCAGAAATTGACCTAGTAGCAGATTGCTCTAATTTTAGCTTGGAGGTTGAATCGTTAAGAAATAAATTAGGTCCACAAAATATCAAATCTCGATTAATGACGTTCATTCCGCATACCTCGAAGTCTATGCCAAATGCTGATCTTAAGGGTGCAGAAGGTTTTAATATGCTTTTGCGTGATGCTTTGGGACGTAACCGCGTTGGTAACAGTTCTGTAAACTTAAAGGGAGAAAAATCATTTATGACATTGGACGATGGGCGTAAAACTCCTCTTCTATTTCATGTGAGGTCCTTGTATAAAAGCTCTGCACCTGCGACTACAAGTGCTGTGCTCAGCAAAGTTGTTTTACGGAGACGAGTCGTGAATCAAACTCGTATGGGAAAAAACGTGTCGGTACACGCAGTTTGTATTGCTGGTAATCTCACAGGTTTGATTGGGATTGGTGAAGGCAAGGCGGCACAAGCAGAGGAAGCAGCACGTCAGTCGCGCGTGTCAGCAGTTTGTAACGTTAAGCCGGTTATTCATAACCGCGACACGATTTTGGGAGCCCCCCTAGCACACCATGGTGGAACGACGGTCGAACTACGGGGGAGACCTTCCGGTATGAATTTTTGAAAGGCAGCCCATTTTTTTTTCCTCAGCAATTAAATATAATAATTCAAATACTAACTAGCCCTTAGGTTTTGGCATAAGAACTCAGCACATCGTACATGAACTCTGCCGAGCGGCTGGTATTAACGACATAACATCGTACGTTCGCGGCTCCAGGAATAAAATGAATGTAATAAAATGTACATTCAGAGCCTTGACTAGTCAAGTAGACCCATTCAAAACTGAACGTGTGCGGAGTATTAAAATAATGGAAACAAACCCTTCTTACTATGATCTCTAAATTTTTTCGGTTTCAACTTACGGCATCAATATTATATTAATCTCAGTGATTTCCCATTCGCACACACAAAAATTTTTTAGCTTGCCTAATCTGTAAAGTTTAAAATATCTTACAAAATAAGCAATTATTTATGACTTTATTTCGGAGAAAGCTTTGATTAGACTCAGTCTGCAAGGGTGATGTACTATTCCAAATTCTCACAACTACAAAATTCTCGTGCGGGCAGGATTCTGCTCCTCCCCTAAAATCTGTTGCTGCAGTACAATGCTATAAACACTAGCTCTTAAGCCAGTATAAATTATTGGAATTTGGCGTTCTAAGTCCCTTAGAGAATGTAAAATTGTGGTTGTGGTGAAAGTTGTGAGGTTCACCAGTATGTATGCTAGCTAAATATTTTGGCAACGAAAATGTTTGTCAATAAATTGAACCAAAATAGAAGGGTTGGCGGGTAAATTACCTTATTAAGTAGTCCCAATAATTTAACATACTCTTGTAGAATTTCACGTTCATCGGGAAGCAAATCAGAATAATTTAGGTTCTCAAATGATTTATTCATATTGAAAAAATGAAATTTAAAGAACTCTACAAACTAAGACTTATTCGGAAAAAAGGAGCACAAATGTCATGGCAATATATATTAAGAACATTACAAAATGAAAAATATACTCTTATGTGCCATGAATAATACTTCGATGCCAATTTTATTAATTACCATTTGTATAACTTTAAGCGATTTCGTAACATTAATACCCACACATCAAGTTTGTTTGGCCAATCCTCGCAGTTTAAAACGCTAATTTAATGAATGGGTACATAACAATATACAGAGAAAGCCCACAATCCAAGTTTGTAAAACAATGGACATGGACTGGTACAAAGTTAGTTTAATGGGCAGGGGTCTAGTGTTACGCGTAACCTTGCAGCTAGGTGTAGTTTACGTGGGATAGCGAAACACAATGTGATGTAAATAAACATAATTACGACCCCAAAATAGAGCTGTTTGTCCTATTTGACCAGAATGGGTAGAGGACGACAGTCCTCTAAAGCCACAGGAGAAATATGACCATGCTTACTTAACACGAGACAGGGAAATTTAACTGAATATAACTAGCTAATTTTAAACTTAACTGTTAAAATAAGCAGGTTAAGTAATAAACAAGAATAAGATTGATATCCGAATACCTACCTAAAACAGAATCAGGGCTCATTAAAATACAGATGATCTGAAGTAGAAAAATTACAGAAATCTTTACTCCCTCGCATCTTTGATCTGTACTTTCAGTCTTAAAGATTTCACCCTCATCTAAATAAGCTTGACAGCTGTTATCTGTAGTTGCAAACCGATATGTAAAGCTATCACGACTTTGCATATGCGAAAAGAAGAAATGCCCTTTTTTTTTTTTCGGAACGGTGAGTAATTGTCATTTAATTATCCCTATATATTGTTATCTGCAATACATGTAGCGCATCTGGTGCAGTTTGAGCGATATTCAGAAGCCATGACAATGCGATCTAACTGAAAGCATCGTCCAGTAATGGCAATCTAAAACCCAGCCAAGACGATTGACATTTAGCTCGCAATGCTTCTTGCATTGGGTTCATGGGCATTGGCTCTTTTCTCCAAGCAGTGACTTCTATCGAAAGTCACTTAAAAACTGACCATCTTCAGCCCTTGTTCTATATGGTCACACTGATATTAGGCTAACTGCTCCAAATAATTGGGTAAATGACTGCCTGCCATGTATCATGCCGTAGACTATGGTTCAAGATCCAACGCTTGCATATTTTAAGCGGGACTAATACCAAATGTTACATGGGCAAGCCCATAAGTTTGCATTTAACGGAAGGTGCATAGCCTCTGCTATTTATATGCTACCCACATGAAATATTCAATGTACATTACTTAAATTATTTTGAATAGCCCAGGACAGAAATTAGAAAAAAACATTATAGTATGGCCGTCGCTGCCTTCCTTTGTACTAGTGCACTTACTACAATTTTAAGACTAGCGCAGAAAGCAATGTTACAATGGGCACAAAATTTTTATTTTTCTGTACTATTTCATGATCCAATTACTCGCAAATTCTGTAGGTATGCACAAAATTTGAGAGTGGTTAGAAAACTTTTACGGCTTCCGGGTAAATCAGGTGATAATTATTTTGCGGCTTTACATATTTACCCAAATGTGAAATATTTTTATTAACTTTTATTTCCTCTTCCCTCCAGTTATAATTTGTTATCATATCTTGTATACTGCGTATTTTAATATATCTAAACTTATGTACAATGTTTTAAATGTATTCAGGCGCATGTTTTCCAAAATATAGTTTCTTCGGCGCCGAAAACTTGAATAACTTCCTCGGTTTTATGGTTGTTTAATTTCTGGGTAGTGACACTGTTTTCAAGATTATACTTATAGATTCTGCAATCCCAAAATACACCATTATTCACTATGTAATAGTACCCGAATTATTCCTTACTAAGATGTAAATGATTTGGAAGGTTTTATGTTGTTCGCCTATGGGACTACAGGGCCCCAACATAAGACTTTCCTACTTATATTACAGGTCGTACTGATCCGGAAGATCCACTTGCGGCTTTGGACGATAAAACCTGACCTAATATTCATTATATGTGGTATCAGTTCTAGTAATGCTTACAGATACATTGCCAGCATTACCAACTCATGATATTGCGTCCCTACACAAACTTCCGAAGCAGATACATCTCCCACACGGCGCAATTATCTTTGCTCCTACTAGTCGAATGCGTCATAGTTGCCCCTTCGGTTGTTCCGACACCTGCAGCGCGGGGGTATCGACTCTAATACTAATAGGTGTGGGTATAACCTATTATTTTGCGTCGATGTTACTTCTTTGGCAATACCTTTCCCTTTTTCCTAGTACCCCACTGAATCATTGAATCTTAATGGAATCATGAACCTATAGCTACATAGAGATTCAATGACTATCGCCGGTTGAACGCTGAAATGCCGTGCGATCACTTACTCGAACGAGCCGAGTGTAGCATTTGATAGAACAGTCCATCTACCCCTCTGTCATCCTCTACATGCTCGTCCACCTGCTTGTGTTGGGTTATATCATCTAGACAATCTGGTTTCTTATTTTCCACTCTACTGCATGTAGAGGGTTCTACGTTTACATCGTGATCGTATCTTTCACATAAGACTAGCATTGACAATGCAAGAAATACCGCTCCAGCATAAAGCACAGTGGAAAGCGTCGAGACATTGACAGGAATTTCTAGACACAAACCAACGGTGGGTTGAAAGAGAATGGCTCTTTCCACTAAGCTAGGTTTTTCATATTTTCACCAGAATTCACTAGACTTACTCTTCTCCTGGGCCAAGGCCTTTTCGTTATCACTTCCTTCCCCTAGGTCACAATCATAACACAATGTTACAATATCTAAGCCCCTGAATGGGCCAATCTAAGAATGGGCCGCTCGCACGTGCGATAAACGCTGTTGCACTTATTCCCATTAGAGGCGATACTGGAAAATTGAATTGATTGTCAATGCAGTTGCCTAAGGCCATTGCTATGTTATGACAGTATAATCCATTAGAGCGACCTCGTAATAAGTACTTATAAAGATGGTCGTGACGAATTTAGCTTGGAACTACATCAATCGCTTGTTCAACATTGATATTGGTACATTTATCGTTCTTGTTGGATTATCGCCCTGTTTACTTCGTCGGATAAGCCTTGCACAGTGTCTGGTTAAGTAGTTCTAGCTACTATTCCTTTTACCATAATCACATTACCTATTCACCCAGTTAAAAAGACACAACGAATGAAACTACGTAAAATTTAACACCAAGATCCAATCACACTCAAATTTTGTAGCCGTCCTATTAATATGTCTAAGTCTCCAAAATTTGGGAGCAAATGGATATCAATCTTGGATTAATAATTTTTCGGATTATGCCGAAATTCTGGTAAGGAGCATCTTACAACATCAATGTATCGCTTAAAGTGGTATTTTTTTCGCTTTAATTTTGTAAATTTAAGCATCGGGTTGTGCTAATAACATTATCCATTTTGTCGCCACTCGCGTGTATTGTGTTGCACATGATTCGACATAATTTTGTTTTTCGAAAAGTATAAATGCTGGCAGCGAATTTATGACTATCCCATCCCGTTTTGATAGTATTCACAATATGATTAATAGCACAGTGTTCCTTCGGCTAAAGTGTCTAAAATTTAGGTTTTGAAAATTTATTTTAAATTACTACGTTTATGACTATGAATTGATGATGCAACAAATTTTAAAGAGGCCTTAAATAATTCAAAAAGTTGTTTGCTCGTGCTCTTTTAACTGACTTTAAAACCATTACTCCAAGTACCAGTATCGCTAATGTATGTTATATGCTTCAAACGTATCGCGAAAGAGTGACAATTTTCTTGGTACGTTACAAATCTCCGGCGAAATTCTGTTCAAAACGCATAAAACACCCGCTGTCTTTTTCGCCATAACTTTTAATGTTACGATTCACAGCCTTTCTCTTGTGCTTAGATGACTTTACGTGGATAGATCATAGATGGCTGGCCTATGCAACACTAGTATCATTTCCGTCGAGTGTATGTAAGCGTCGGGGCGTGACGTATTTTCTCTGGAGTGCTACATGGATGGGGTCCAAGTGCCTGGCGTCTGGAGTGGTTAGCTTCAAGATAATTACGCTAGGCTTATGGTCGGGGCGAAGGATGGGTAGTCTCAGTAATTTCAGGTAGAAGTTCCAATCTGACAGGTAGCCGATTAACCAATGGTAAGGAGCATGTAGCTTCAATACCATAATTATTGTAGAAAACTAGGGCTAAAGAATTGTAGTCTCAGTGACTTTCGGTAGCTGCTGCTTGGCGAGGAGAGCTAATTCCCATTAGCCCAAGGTAACTTTGTGGGCTAAGCGTCAATCGTCTTGGCTGGTCCATAAATTGCCATTACCTAACAATACTTTCGGTTAGATTATGTTGTCACTGGCTTCTGAATATTGTTCAAACTACACCAAATTTATTACGAGTATTGTAGTTAGCAGTACTTGAGAGTAGCCTAGTCGCGACTATCCTGCCTTTCAAAATAACGACATGGTCATTAATGCTGTTTGTATGTGAAAAGTTGGTACAGCCCTGACTGTCAAGCTAAAGCTACAATTCATAGTTGTTAAAATAATCTCGAAGAAAGCGAAGCGGCTCAGGTTGGGAATACGAAGCAGGGACTCGGCGAAGTATGAACCTCGTCGAGTCCACGTCATTAATTTGGTATTTAATGTGGTCTGGATCCCCTCAATGTTTGGACATTCGGGGATCAATCCTGCTTTACACGTCTGACTAGTAACCTACTTTGTTAATATGTAGCTAATTTATTTTAGTTAAGCCATCTTTTGTCATAAGTCTGATCGACTTTGACAAGAGTGTCTTACAACTGTTTGTAGGATTATCGCCCTTAATTTGTAGTTTTAGCTACACTTGCTTATTTACATTTTCTTTTACCTTGTTCTACCATGTAAACCTCGCCAAGCTGCAAAGTAGAGCGTAACAAATTGAAAATAAAATTTGTCCCCAGTGTATGCTAATGAAGGGGGTCTATACCCGTCTAAATACAGAATATTTGATATGACACTCGTTCAACTTGTGTTCTTATAAATTAGACTTTATTTCTGATCGTAAGTATTAGTCCTTCTTCGGGATTGAGTATTTACAACCTGAAGTTTCAATTTGAGAGCAACGATTATTATGACTTTGTATTTATATGCGAGCATTGTCAACGAATTTGTCTTTATTTCAGAAGTCAAAATAATCGCAACCTGATTATTCCACACATTACCAACTACAATATCTGTGGTGTTTTTGGTGCAGTTAGAACATCGTGAAAAGGCTAGGAGAATATTTTGACCAAAAGCGTTATATGCTAATGGTGATTCCGGGCCGAGCGACAGTGCTTGGCACTAAGCATTCAAAACTACCTGCCCTGAGCTTATGTGTATTAGCTATTCATCCATGAAATAACTTCTAGCGGAAACAACATAGAGACTAGTTATTTTTAGGTTTAACCATTAACTCGACAAGTCTATTGGTGAAGCTAACTGCTCTAGACCAGAAAGCGCTTGGTACCGGTTAAATGACATCTCGAAGACTGCTATATGCTTTAACTCGTGCGTATCTCCATAAAGAATGATAGTCTTCTGCATAAACTAAAATCTCCAGCTGTGGCTTGACCTCATAAACCGTGTGTATGCCGTTCAAGGTCCCACTTACACTAGCTATTTCGAGCACCTTTACTCAAACAAAAACAATTCTGAATAACCCCAGACCATAAATTAAAAAATAATGTTGCGTTGCAGCATCCATGTAAAAAAAGGTAAACGATCCTAGAGAGCACACTTGTTGGTCCTACCAAATAGAAATACTGTATTAAAGCACAAGAAACACACAGTAAAGAACAAAAAATTCACAAGATTAAGTATGACTTTATATGAGAAAATTTTTCTGACATACCTGTTGAACATGAAAGATAGGTGGTGTATGCAAAGTAAAAGGAAAATTGCCGTACATAGTATGTTTCTTTGAAAAGAAGTAGAAATTATATACAGGAATATAAGTAAATAGAAAATGACAACTATTAAGGTAAATATTTTCATGTACAATAATCAAAAACTTTTAAATATAACAAATTATCATATTTGCCTGAGGTAGGCTTTGTAAGAGTAAGGCATGAGCTCCTTAAATGAACGTTTAGTAACGCCGAAAAGACTCAGCCCGCATTGAATCCTTCAAGTATTTTACCGGTGCTGACTATGTGAAAAATACTGACAAAATAACCGATAAGTTATCTTATGAACGGTCTTCGATTATGAACCGTTAATCGTAAGTCGGTTTCTTACCGATCCACTATTTAGTTTAAATATAATGAAATATGTCGAAGAGCTGCAGAATAACAATTTCCGAGCTAGAGATGCTTAATTTTCATCAACTAAGAGATTGAAGAAAAATATTGCAGGGAGAAAACAACGAAGCAAAAACCGAAGTTGATATCACCGAATACTCATAATTTCGCGGAATAAAGGCTAAACCTTCCTGCGAGAAATACCTAATTAGGAAAGGTTATCTTTAGCAAAAGGCTATTTGCCACTTTTCAAGTTCTCTGCAACAGAAGGAGCTACTCAGTGAGTGGCAAAGGCATTATCCATGCACTTTATCCTTTCAAATGCAAGTTTCGCAAATTTCTTTTACCCTTGTAAAATAATTACATGCAGG
>WMKJ01000214.1:0-11486 GCA_009733715.1 Herpomyces periplanetae | reverse complement strand
ATACACTGGTAGTGTAGCGGGCGTAGAGTTTGGAAGTATCAGTTAGATTAAGGACGGAGCAACCAATGAGTTGCTGATACCTAAATGAAATTGTCAAAGTTAAGAGATGGTGCGCTTACAAAGTGTCAGAGCTATTAAATTAACTTACTTTTGCTGTGTATAAGATGTCGATATATAGTTTCGCAATGCTGCATCAAACGAAATTGCATCGGAAACAAAAGCGAGGAACGGAAAGAATTTCGTAACCGAAGGGGCAGTTGAAATATACGATTGGTTAAATGCTGGGCACATAATAGACCCCGCTAGAGGCACACATGAAGATTGAGACGAAAATGCCATGGGCTCAACATATGATGTAAATGAATGATTCGAGAATATAAAAGGATATGCTGAAAAATGAGAATAAAATACGACAAGTGAATCGATCCTACTGGGAGGCTGAAAAAGGTAGTGCTGAAGACAGGGCAGAGCAAGGCGGGGGAAAAGCGGATTAATCGTTGAGGAAATTAAAAGGGATGACTTTAGATCGTGCGGAGGGTTCGAGTGATAAAGTTGAGGAGTAGATGAGGGGTTAAAATTGGAAGGGCAAAAATGGATATCCAGGGTAACAAGAATAAACAAAGGAAGAACTTGAAGGGTAATCAGCTGATTGAAATGACTCAATCATATGAGGGTTGGAAAGCATGAAATTGAGGAAAGTGACGCGTCTCAATAGTGTATTTCTTTAAATATTTAGAACAGTAAGTCACAGCAGCGGCCGTTTGTAATCGACGATTTTCGCGAAATAGTTTCAATCAGCTTGATTAGTTATTAGAATTTAAAACACTTCCCCACGAATTCGGTAAATTATTCGGTGGAAGACTGAAGGCCGATTCAGTGTTAAGCGGACATGAATTTAAGGATGGAAATAGAAATAAGTCTCGATTGTATGTGGACCAGATTGGTTAACTCCACTGGTTGTTGGGTATGTGTAATTCTGTTTGAGGCTTTTGAAACGTAAGCCGAACTTCTTCGGTCCTTATTTGTTGCGTGGTATAGCTACAACAAATAGGAGTCTAGCGTAAAGGGGTAAATTATTTAAGTGAATAAGAGGTAACCTGAAGTTGAGAAGGTCTAGCTGCTGTACATGCCGAACACGTTCCAGGGGTTGAGCCTTCATTTTTCAGTGGTTGATAGACGAGACCGGCTGAGCTTTTACGCGTACTAGCCTAGAACTTTATTTATATGTCGAAGTGCGTAGCCGTTTTCATACTGGTTTCCTTCCAACTAGACTGGCCGGATCATTACATCAGCTCCTAAAGAAACCCCAGCGTTGTAAGTTGTCCTCCTAGTACTGTGTGCGTCTCTGTAGGTTGAATTCACTCACGACGTCAGGGTCTGCAGGTTATCTCGTTGTTTCTTAGTCCTTCCATACCCAATGATTCAATGAACGCTTGAAAGTTTAAGTCTTTCCAACACTTTTGGACCTGAGGTACACCCATTTCATTCCAACACTGCATATTACGTGGCATTTTCTGGTAGATTCATCCATGCGAAACATGCCGTACACGCTAGGTGTGGCATTGCTAATTACGAGTATTATTCCCTTCTATAAAGATTTGGTCGCCTATACTTAACACTAAAGTATTTTATATTCTCATTGCATTGATATCTATTTTTCTTTTAGTTTAGGTATTCGTCAACATTTTAGTACCACTGAATACTCTTAATCTGTACGTTGTGTCGTAAGTTATATGTAAGTTTAATAATCTCTTTACCCACAATCTACTCAAAAGTCGCAACTGGTCAGTCATGTCCAGCATAATCTGTAACATCGAGTCGATGGGCGGATATTCCCCCGTGATCTTAAGATAATTGTTCGTGTTGCTTTCATTCAAGTAGGTCGAAACGCCTGGTATAACGCGCCCCTTATGCATAACCTCAATTAATTTTATCTCGCGAATTTTTATTTCAGTTGGCTTAAAGCGGTGGACTCTGCTGAAATCACCTTATCACTCGTTGGAGCGAATTTCTGAACTATATTTCAACATGTGGATGCGTTGTCGGCGTGTTGTCAATATTGTGCACATTAATATTAGTTATAAATACACCTTCACAATTTGGGAATTGACATTCTTCATCTGTGTTGTTTGATAAATTGTATATGGTGTTGTGGCGCTACGTTAATCGGCTTCAGGACATTTAGTTTTTAAGTTTGATTGGGCTGGTACATGATTTGCGTGAAATACCGCCTTTCACGTTAAGTCTAAGCGTCGTTGTCTTGAATTGATTGGTACGTCTACCAATGGCATACTCATTACATGTCCATAGTGAGATTTCACCTCGCCCTACCTAAAATACCTGCACAATCTTTGGCCACTTACCTTTTGCTCCTTAGTAACACCTATCCTGTCAGTTCTTGTGAAAATTTTCCGGGCGTGCAGTGATATTTTGATAAACACGGACATCTTTCTCTAATGATCCTCGTTGATTTGAAGTATCTCTATTATTCATTCACTTTTGTACATTTTATAAAAGCGGACTCCTCTACGTCTAGATTGCAGAATGAATCAATGTCATACATTATCTTGCTAACAACATCGTTTTTATTTTCTCAACACCTGAAAGGGTACGGGTTATTAGCCAAACAATGATTACTTAAGTCTGAATTTCCATGTACAGAGCTTCTCACCCGCTATTAGGATCTTAAAACTTTCTGTCAAAATTATGGTTAAAATTACTTTTTACATCATTTCATTAAAGTTTAATTCTAATTTAAGTACAGATTTTAGTGAGGAGATTTTGCCTTTATTTTCATCCTTTAGTTAGCCTAGCTAAACTCTCCTAATTTATGTTTCCGCTTTTTTAATTTCGAGATTGTAGTTGTAATGTATTCCTCAGGAAATTGTCACTTTTTTACTTATATTTGTGTGTAGACGTACAAGCTGGCCGGCAGCTGAGTATACCGGGCGATAACCTGACAGATTTTTACTCTATTATTACTAAATTCTTTCAAGCACCAAAAATTAAATATTTTAGCACTTTCTAACTCAGTCCTAATGGATGCACACTGCACGATACACGTTTTGTGGTGTTGGCTCACACGCTGTACACATCACTGACTGTAATCAGGCTGTGATGAATAGCGCCATAGTGTAACATTCATGATGTTGGAATTTGATGTGTTTTATTCTTGTTAGGGCCCAAAATTGTTTTGACGATTCTTACCGATGACATATCCATGCACCTCAGTGCATCGGATTATTGATATGTTAATTGCTTAGTACTACCTTGGGCGTTCTGCCCCTATAAATCAGTTGAGTAAAATAAGTGCGCTCATTTTAATAAAAAGCACGAACACGTGTTAAGATATCCAACCGATTTCTCTCATTTTGTGACTAGTTTGATCTACGGCTAGTACATCAATTATATCATGTAAATTTCCCTGGTAGTCTGTCTCATGTAACAAATAACATAAATTTTAAGACATGCTCCTGTACTTGCTTTTCGAAGCATTGAATAATTTTGCCTGTTTTGAACTATTGTTGAGTAGGCGGGATGTTACGGTATGCGGCCACCATTTTGTCACTTGTCATACTGACCGGAAGTTCGAAGCGTATGATAAACAATGATGTAATAAATGGTATCAAAAACATGTACGTTGTGTACAAGTCGTGTTACACTATAATCCGCCCAACATGTGTACGTGGTTAGTCTGCATATTTTGAACATAGGGCATATAAGCTCAGGATCTAGCTATCAAATATAGGATTAAAAACCTTCATTTTGGAGTGATACCGGAGTCTGGAAAAGCTGTCATTCTATATTTAATCATATCCATATGAATCATTGTGCATGAATGAAAACTAACAATTGAGTTCAAGATTTCCTCTGATACAGAATACCAATCTCAGAGTTCTTCATGGTAATGTAAGGAAGGTATTTGTAAGTATAATTTGAAGACCAATTATTATCCCTTAAATGTGTATCTTTTTGGGGAATTTTCCTGTTTTATTGAGGGTGTAGTTTTATGTTTGAAGAAAAAGTGATATGTCTTTGGCTACTTTTTCCTGGAAAAGCTCTGGGTAGTACACTGATAATTTGATATACCTTTATGAAAGGGCTCGGATAGACGCCCTATTAGAATTAAGCAGGAAAAATAACAAATTTCTGGAATAAGGGAAAATTTTACCGTTCTCTAATTATGAATATTAACACCAGTCATTAAAGTTCAGTGTTGGTAATTTTATATCTGATTATTATAATTAAATAGTAGTAAATAATTATACCGGAATAGCTGTTATTAAAATTAAACCAAAATAGCCCTGTATCGAATATAATTTGCGCTACGTATTAGAGGTGCAGCGTTCGAGGATAATCGGCCTTCTGAGAAACATGCAGTTAACCGCCGTGGTATTTGGCGAATAGGGGATAAACATCGACAAAGTTAGGCAAACTTGCCAATATTAGGCTTTCTAGAACTTGCGTGACAAAAGTTATTTAATGAGATCAAACGGATTGAATCGTTCATTCAGTAATACTCCAGAGATTACATTAGCAGACCTTAAAACTGCAACTAGAATACTGCATTTGTAGTATAAGGATGACAATATTGACAATGTAGAAGAAACCTAGCCGTACCGTTTGCCTTTGTCAAATAACGCATGACCAGAGAAATGTTATGTTAGAGCTAAGATTACTTATAAATTTATAAGTAATTAACACTGACCAAATATATTCAAACGAATAAAGTTAGGGAAACAAACTACTGTCCCAGATAGTTCAACTTCAAATTGCAATAGTCAAAAATTATGTTCCGAACACTTTACACATGCTTTTCCATAATCATATCTGAGTGGGACGGAGATTTTAACGCTCTCGACGCACTTTCATGTGAAATATGCTCTGGAGTAATAAACGCAGTATAATGGCGAAACAGCTTTTCTGGAAAGTTAAAATAAACACCGGCATCGTCCTGAAACAAAGACGATAACGGGAAAAAAATATAATTGTAACCGGAATCAGGTGAGTATGATATTGTAAGCAACCATTCGGTGAGTAATAAGTCACAGAATCAACGCCAAATTATAAAGGATACAGATTCGGTAGTATTAGTAATCATAATTAAGCTTAATCGTAGATTACCTAAATCATTTGTACAAAAAAAATGAGTGGATTCCATTATGCAAACTCAGAGCTCGTTGATACAAGGAACAAAAACTTAGCGTTCAGCATTGTAATCTGTGAGTAAAACGTCTTCCCCATCATGGTGTAGCGTTACGCTACTAAACTCACTAAAGGGATCAGGAAACTCATTTGAATAGGTCGAGAAGTCTGTAAGCGAACTGTCCAATGTTGCAGAATTTAGGTCAATGCTATGGCTTTCCTTCACCGTTCTGAAATTAATGGTGTCTGTTCCTGTGCTCATGTGGGGGATTATTGGTGGCTGCATATGTCGGAGAAGGGCCCATTGAATATGGCGGAAGAAAGGATGAGCCTTAACATCAGAGGCGCCAGCGCGCGACCCTAGCCGTCGTGACTCATTCTTAATAAGAAGTTTTCGAATGAGACTCTTGCAAAGACTATTAAAATAACCAAATAATCAGTAAGAAAAGAAAACATTAACTTTCCATAAAAAAATGAACGCGGAACTAAGATAAAATTTAGGTTAGCCGCCACTGACCTAGTGACACACATGGGACCGTCAGGAAAAGGTACATCGTCTCTTAGTATGTTGGCAAAGGTAGCATTTCGATTTTTGCCTTTGAAAGGCGTCGTGCCGTAAAGCATCTCATAAATAAGGATGCCAAGAGTCCACCAATCCACGGCACTAGTGTGTCCGCAGCCTTTAATAACCTCCGGCGCAATGTACTCCTCAGTGCCGACAAAGGAATTAGTACGAAAATCGGCAATACAGGCCTTTGTATCAATTGCGGGGAGGTGATTGGTTGACGCGCCGCTCCGGCTTATTATCATAGTAGGCTGCCCGCTGGAGTCTGATTGTTTTGACAAATCAAAATCAGATAGCATTATGTGACCTGACTGGTGGAGCAGGATATCTGTCAGATAACAACTAAGTCAGTAACACACCCAAAGATATCGAATTACTACAAACAACTTACTCTCAGGCTTAAGGTCGCGATATATAAAGCCCATGAGGTGAAGATATTCAAGGGCTGCCGTGACTTCAGCAGCGTAAAACCGGGCCGCATTTTCGTCGACACATTTATTGGGACGTGTTTGCAAAGCTATGATAAACGTCAGTAACACCTGTAAGCATTGTATTTATAATTCTTACTTCTAAAAAATTCGCCACCGCTACAATACTCCATGCAGAGATATAAATGGTCCTGGGACTGAAAAGAATGGTAAAGTGTGACAATAAAAGGATGATTACTAGTCGCTAATATTTCTTGTTCAGCAAGCGCACGCTTAATTTTGTTGCGCTTGATCATTTCCTTTTTGCTAAGAACTAGAAAATGCAGATGTTAGGTAAAAAGGAACCAATTCAACAGTAACGAGCAGCAACGTACCTTTCATCGCGTATAATTTAGAGGTTTTCTTTTCACGGACTAAATAGACCTTGCCCACATCACCCTTACCTATAAGCTTTACCTTGTCAAAGCTTGAAGGGCCAACCTCAACATTGCTAACTTTTATTGAATTAGAGCTATATGTCCGGCGAAATGTTGCCATATTACATATTTGCTGCGGGGTTAAAAACTTATCAAAAGAGGACAAAGCACCCGTCACGCCAGCTGAGTGAACTTGATTTGAGGAACGATTAACGGAATCCCTGGATGATTTAAATTTAGGCAATAAGGTTTGGGGTGTAACTTGGAGCCCGTTCTGATTTGCAGATGCAGACAGTAGCTTCTTGGAACCAAAGATGCCCTGGGTATTGGGGGCGGACGCAACCCGCCTGAGTTTTTGGGAATTATCACGCCTAGAAATTTTAAGGGTATGAGTGGTTTGCGAGGGCTGCTCTTGGCTGATTTCAGACGAATCAGGAGGGGAGGGTGGCATAAACTCATGAGTTAATGTCTGTTGTCCAACTTGAACCTGCTGAGAATGGGCTCTGCCCGGAAACGCGCTTATGGTGGAATTAGAACTGTCATTAATACTTATGTCAGATGCGTTTATTGCAGTACGATTACGGCCTTTGTGAGTTAAGAATCGAGCTTGGCGAAATCCTAACCGCTGGTCCGACCTTGAGATCAAATGTGACGGTCTTGTGTTCGGGGAGTTTGTGGAATTGTGAAGAGAGTTTGAGACGAAACGAGGTGGATTCGAAGGAAAAGTGTATTTAATATCGCGATATTCGCAGTTCCCAAGGCTGGGAATACGGAAAAAATTTTTAATTTTTTGGGATACTTGACTGTTAGACGGAGACAAACGATGAGTGTAAAGTAGACCGCTAACTGCGCGTTTTTGAGAAGAAACCGCCGAGTTATCTGAGGATGTCGGGAGAAAATGCGTCATTGGCAAAACGATATGGGGCAATTACCATGGGAAACTGTAACAAAACGAGTTAGAAAAGCTTTACTGTTTAGTTTCGTCGGGGCAATTTAATGAATATTAAGATAATTGTGTAAAAATACACGACACTGGAAATCGTGGGCAGTCAAAATCAACACGAGACGAAAAGGTACAGCACTGGCTAGTCATGTAAAGATTAGACGATGTTTGCAGGGGCTGGTTGGCTAGCTTATTGAGTATACTAAACAGTGTTCAAGGTGGATTATGACGACATTAATCATGACTAATCAATAATTATTACTAACCGCCCGAGCACGAGATCGATTTAACAATTATGTAATTTAATGAGGATGTACGTAGTAAAGACGGGTTGAAGGTGAAAATCTCGAATGGCAGCGGCTGTTACGAAAATTGGAGCTCCCTATGACTTTCCAATGCAAGGCTGGCAGCCCTCGGTGCTTGGTGTACTCGTTCCTCAATCTCTTTTACGTTTGGTGTGTGTTATGTCATCTAGGATGGCTTAATATAGTGCCCTAGATAACTGGAATGCTCGCTGCGACTAAACTAACCTCATCCTATGATTATACCACGAAGGAATTTTGTAGGAAGTAAATGGTGTCAAAACAATGCTATTACGTATTTGGCTTGAGTTTTATATTTGCCATATTCTGCAGAGTCATGTTTAAAAATGGCTAATTACAAGAAAAACTTGAGCGGTTTGATTTCTTGAATTCTTCACTTTAGTAAGTTTTGAATGACGGGTTTTAATGACCAAGGAGTTTGGGGATCTGTTGCGGGACAGAGTACAGCGTATTGAAGTATGACTGATCATGTCGATGTTGATTAGTTAGCTCTTTAAAACTAGCGTATTCCAACACTGCGATACTCTTTCTGTGAGGCTAAGTAATGTTAGTTCGGGGAATTCTGTCATATCTTATCACCATTTAATTATTGCTAGGAGTGGTTGATTGCAATGGTTTTAGTAATATACAAAAAACCAAATTTCAAGTACATAAGTATGAGTCACTTTTTTAAACGAGTGTGTGTTGATGCTATATGTGACGATGGACCATGATGCAAAATCTATGTGGTTAAAGAGTTTGAATTTATCGAAATTGTAGTTGCACTTGTGGTGGTGTTTGCTGCTTCTAGTGAAGGAAATATTTGTTCATTCAAAATACAGCTGCCTGAATTCCATTCAACTGATGAGAATTTACCTGCAATGTGGACATTTTGGAGGTTTTCTACCGGTGATTTGTGCAATAGTTGTGGTTGGAGTCTTGTATATCTTCTCATTCTCCGCTGACTTCTCTTCGATGCGTAATATTAGCTTTTACATTCGAATAACTAGTTCAGTATTAATACCGATTAATCTTTTTTTGTATTTAAACACAAATGGAACATAGAGGATTGGCTGGTCCTGTCAGTTGATACACTTCTGGAAATAGCCAAAAACACGATGTATAAAAACAGCTATGGGATGTAAGGTACATTCAATAAATTTGCTTTCAGGATCGTTGGTAAGTTATTTCAAGTGAATTCTATTGCCCGTACATCTTTATGATACCTTGTATCTAGATATTTACAAGTTGAGCATGCAACAGGACTCAGTTTAATGACTGAATTACATAATATAATATACAGACATAAATCCAAAGATAAATGCGATATATTTCCTTTTATTTGGCGACGCAAAATTATGGTTTTAATGTGCAACTTATTAGTACCTGTTCTCTCCCCATCCTGCGTTTGTTGTATGGAATTAAAAAGGCATATTTGAGATTACTTAATGATAGTGTTGCCATATTCTCTTATCTACCGGTTTTAGAATACAGACTGGGCAGCCGAATCGTCTGCCAGAATATCATGGCCGTGGTATAGTATGGTTTATTTAAAGCGTGAGCATTGGATTTTCTAGAGTTTGGAGGACAGCGGGTTACAATATCTTGAATGGCATTTGTCTTGCCCATAACCAAAAATTCCCCGTCTTTGCTATTAAGTGCCCCAATTTATGTATTTACAAACTATTCGAAGCCCCGAATTCCATTGAAGCTATAAAGCAATCAACATGTCTAGATACTTAAGCTCATTACAAGTTTTGAGCCGTACAAATAAACGCAGCTTATGTTTGAACATAAGAACTCAATTTACGCAATATACAGCATTCCTTCAGAATGTGCTGAAAAGTTACCAACACCAACTGTTTCAATGCTCAAGGGAACTGGTACCAATTAATCATTTCCATAAAAGTCGTCTTAAGTTTTGCGGAGTAACAACCTTATATATCCTGATTCACAATACCTATCAAATACCATTTTACAAAAACTATAAGCATCAGTGGTCGTTGGCATTGTACATATTAATGTTTTAAGAAACTCTTAGCCCAGATTTTAGCCGGTTCTAACGGGATTTTTATTCGCCAAAACTCTAAACGATGAATAACAAGGAAAATTGATATTTTATGTGATCTCTCTAATTATGTAATCGAGATCAATGCACCCGAAGGTTACAATATCGACATCGTAAAATCCCAAAATCACAATATTCGACAAAACTTTTACCGAAATTAGCACATTAAACAGATTCATTTTGATAATGCAGAAACAAATTTATGCACGTGTCATTAGCTAAACATTAAAATACGTTGTGTGGTAGCCATTAAAATTAACCTCTGAAGCTAACCAGAAGAGTCAACGTGTAGCTGTCAGTTAAATTTTAACGGGAATCTTAGATTATAGCAAGCACCCTAAGTTCAGCAAAAATAAAAGTTGTGAGACTGCTGCTTCTTTGGTATCCAAACTCGTTCGTTGACTTACGATATCGATTTTGGCCGATACTAATAGACCCAATTTAGAACATATCATTTACCGAATGGATTTGCCAGTGTGATATTGTAAAAAAAACAAAGTGAGGAAATTGTGAGAGTTTTTACAAGCGAAGTTTTCCATTCTCACATGCTCTTTGGAGCTTGGGTTTGGCTACATTAAATTAGTGTTTAATCATGTATATGCGATGAAACCCACGTGGATATACTTTCATGAGCTGTTTACCATTTGGTAGGGCATTATTTTAGTCATGTGGTTGAAACCAGCTTCCGTAGGGACATTTGAATTACAAATGACTTGGTAGCTCAGAAAAGATTCAATATCCTGTTGCTAGGATAAATGTGCACAACTACTATTAAAATTAGATAAATAATCAAAGATATCATTCGAATGAGTCGGTACCGCTTTTAATGGGCCGTGTTCATTTGGGTACATCATAATTCGGTTTAACGACTATGCTTTATTCAAACTAATATATTCAGTTATGGGTCAATCGTCGTATCCGTTCCTGGTAAAGTTGTTAGCAAGAATGGTCTACTGGTGCTTACATGAATAGTTCATTCGAAGCCTTGATCCTCTCGATAAACCAATGTTGTTTATTGTAGCGAATTATTATATCCATTACATTGTAACTGAAGGCATTGTAACCGACTAACCCTGGCGCCTATTTGCAAAAATTTCGAATTGAAGTTAATGACTAGGTTTTTTATGTTTTATAAATAAAAAAGGAATACTACTCCATGTGTGTGCAAATTCGGCTCCGCATGGAGTGCAACTATCCAAAGCTATGTTACTGTTCTCGAAACTTGTGGTTTTATAGGCGAAATATATTCAAAAATATGAAATTATTACCTGGGAAGATTTATTTGACTGTTAAGTTATTTACTTGAACCTTAAATTCGTTGCTATACTACAACCTTTTAATATTTGGCCGTAGCCATAATAATGGGACCACCACATTTTAGTTAACTCTATATGGATTACGAACATAATATTACGACATTTCGTAGATAACATTTAATGCTTCAGTTGGTTGCGTGAAATTATTTAGCATCTGAAAATTTTGTTGATAACACAAAATTTAACCCCTCAGCATTATATTTTTACAATTTGTAAGTGTTTATGATCAGAAATGTATGGTATATTGTCATCATAGGATTCTCGGTGATCGACTGAGGCGTCGGTAGTTCGCCCATCCAGTCC
>WMKJ01000213.1:0-11723 GCA_009733715.1 Herpomyces periplanetae | reverse complement strand
ATTATGGTGGAAGAAGTATAATGCAACTTATGTGATTTTTCGAAAATATTGGCAATGATCATATAGAAATTATGTCTGAAATTTTCAGTGAAAATTTGACTACAATCTAATATAGCGAAATGAAAAATTCCTAAAAATTTTTGAAGGCATAGTGCCACATGGTTGCACTTATTATAACGATTTCGGATGCGATTTCTTCGCAAATATCTAAGAGAACAAGTTTAAAACATGTAATTAGGCAATATAATTGGCTGAATTCAGTAGATGGGCATAGAAAATAGAAGAAAAACTAAACTCCTATCAGGTAAACAACACATACAATTTTTCAATCACGATACTCAAAAATGAGGGTATGATCGGAGATAGATGAGTATGAAAAATGATTCTGAAAGCAAAATTTATCAGTTAAAATCTTCTCCAGTCCACAATGATTTTCGAAAACTTACAGAAAACATAATACAGAGCATATTTTTGTAAAATTATACAAAGGTTATAACGATCATTTGGTAAGACTAAATTAGTGCATTTGCAATTTTATGCAGTTTACACGGCTGTGGTATATGAGGGCTTTATGATTTTGGTTTCAATAGTACTATTTTGAACTGTATTTTTTTACATACAGTATAGTAATTTCAATTTTTGCTTTTTGCGTAAGGTAATGTAACTTATGGTTCATTTGGAAATAATGATTCAGGTTTAATCAAGATTGAAGAAGGATATTTTGATTTTTGAGCAAGGTAAAATTTACTGACTGTTAAGAATTAAAATCAACCTATCAGATGCTGCATTTTTCTATCACAAACTGCCTTCAATCACTCAATTTCCAGTAAATTTGGACAACAAAATTAGCAATACAATCATCTGTTAGAAGATAACAATTGCACACATGTCAGAATCAACGAAAGTAAAGTGTATAACTGAACAAACGTACGTGCGTCATGATCATCCTTTCATAGTTTCTTGGAATTCGTTCTAATGTTGGATGCGGTATAACCATTTCATCTCAATCTTTCATCAGACGGGTTGAACATCATTGACAACATGTTCATAACATTCCGAAGTACTTCAAGTAAATAAGTCTCAATCGATACTTTTCTCCTCTATAAGTGAACCCAGTGATAATGCATTGTATTTGTCAAGCTATTAAGATAAAAACTATGCTGGCTGCCACGATACGAAAGTGTCGATATCAAACCATACAATCAAACTGTAATTATTCTACAATCGCATAATAAAATCGTAATCATCTGTGAAGCGCTACAGAAATGTGTAGGGCTGAGATATCTTAATTATACGACCAAAAATAAAAACTATAGCTGGCCATAGCAGCCGTTTTGTTAACTTATTGTAAAGCTTCACTTAACAACTATATATTTTGGCAATTAATGAATAACTAGGACAGCTAAAAGACTGAACTTAACGCAAAAACATTTCTGTCTAAATATTTCATTATGTATAAACAATTGATTGATATTTATAATTCGAACGATTAGATTTTGGAAGCGAAATTCCATATTTTTGGACGGAAAGACTACAGAAAAACTTGAATCATCTCCTTTACTAAATTGGGAAATTTATAGCAATTAATAGCAATATAAAGACATTTCGCTCAACCCCACAAACAAAATAAACAATTTATCATTATTCATTAACTTTATATTTATGATTAATTTTATTTTTTGTGCGAATTTTCATTCGGATTTTATTAAGTCATTTGAATTTAAAGGAATTGTATGTGTAAAAACTTTTAATTGAAATGACCAAACTAGCAAACATTTCCAAAATCCTGCTTATTTGTTTGATTTTGGTTTAAGTAGACTTGATGTTATATTAGGTATGTTACCTTTACATCCTTTTGTCCATTCTTATATTCCCAGCGATTTGTAGCAAACAAAAATTTAAATTGTAGCATGAAATTTTTCCTTATAAAAGAGACTATCCTGCAAATCCAAATATACTGGGGTCAACCAAAATATTTTTTGGTCTTTCGTAAATTAATTTCCTGAAATAATATATGCCTTGAATATGAATCTCGTTTCAAGGCTAGGTACTCAAGTAGTACTAGCTTACTATCCTTAAAAAAATTTAGTATCCACATATGACATCATAATTAGCTTGTCATTGTTGTCTGTAAAGAGTTATTTTAACATGGCAAAATCTATTCGTATTAAAATAAATTGCTGGTAATATTTCAATTTCTATTTAAAAAACATTTTTCTTTCATCATGCTTTGTATTTCTTGGATTTATAAGTCTTATCTCATTGGTTGCTATCCTATGTCTACATAATATTGTCACGGGTGTTCAATCGGAAACTGGTTCGAAATATTTCGTGTATGCTTGATAGATAAAAATCACAAATTTTTGCAACCCAACAGAATTTTACAGTATATTAATACTTGACAATTACGTAAAATGATATACCTGACCTTAAAATATTATTTGACTTATTGATTACTTTGGTCATTCTTTTAAGAAAAATTATGCATTTAAAGTGCTTTAGAACAAAAACATTCTAATGCTAAGCATTTGATGCCGGTGCAAAATTACACATAACTCATGATGAAAACTTATTAAAGTAGTTAAAAATCATTTAGAAATTTTGGAGGTATCAGATGGATGCATCTTGTATGTTTGGTCTGATATATTTTCACTTAACATTTTGTGATCCATTGTGATAATGTCTAAGATAAGTATTATAACTTTCTATAGATCAAAGTAAAATGAGAATCTATTTTTATGGATAATAGGTGATAAATTTATTTTAAGCTATTAAGGAAAATGTATAATTTGTTTTAACTCTAATATCAAGTAGCAACTATGCGTCACTGCCTGTAAAGTATTAAAGTAATATACTAGATTTTGGATTGTATCAATAACTGCAAATTCATCAAGCATTCTTGGTGGGCACTCAAAATCTAAGCGTCTTTTCTCAAGAAATCTTCAACACCCACTTATGCAGATGTCCCATATGTGTCCGCACCATCTTGTTTTGTTAAGATACTTTCAGAATTTTTAAATATAACTGAAACTATTCAAATAAATATTCTCAAGCTATCCGTTGCTCACATATTACAACGTATACACTGGAATTTATTTAGAAATATTTTTGTTTTTTGATTGAGCTATTCATTTGAGTATAAAACATTTATTGGATGATATTCGAGCTTTTTATGGGTAGAAATTCTAACTCGTAAATTGGCAATATTAACGGACACTTGCATTTAAATACAACCTATATTAGATGGCTGGAAGATCCAATGTAATCATTATCTAAATTCCAAGATTCATACATGCCGATTTCCTTAAATCGTTTTGAGAGAAAGCAATTGATATGACTTTTTGTTTAAATAATGTTTTTCGATATCAATAATAAAAAGCAGCTACTCCTATTAAATTCATAAAATAGCAGCCAAATATGAATATTTTCATGTTTTGCAAAAGTTAATTTTCACATATGACGCATGAATAACGAATTAAAAAAAGGTTTTACATTTTATCCTAATAATTTTTTTATTGGGTGCATTGATGTTGAAAATTTGAAATGAAAAGACAAAAAGTAGCCAGCAATACATAAAACAAAAACAATTATGATCAAAAGGTGCACTCTAATATTTAAAATTCATAACACTTGTAGTTATATTAAAGAGATTTTGTTAATTTTTTTAAAGAAGCTGTAAAAATAGGGTAGAAGATCTAGTATTGAAATTAGCTGATATACTCAAAATGAAAGTGAAATTGATATCCTAGATAAATTATTGAAAAAGAGGAATACTTTTCATGTAGACAAGAACTCAAACCGTGGAACAGATCTCATATGATACATTTACCCTTAAGAAATACTATATTGTTAGTCAACACCTATACACAAGTAAACATAACACAAAAGTAGATTATTTGTGAAGGTTAATATATTTTTATCAATTTACTTGTTAAATTTAAACTATGAGTCGTTACCATAGTAAGTTGAGCGCTGCTGAAAATAATCAAATTACTATTTTCGAGCATGCTGAAGTCCGTGTTCTAATTAATGCATCTACTAAAAGTCCATATATTATACCGTTCTTGTGTATCAATACTGATTTAAAAAACTCAGTCGTGGATGTTAGAAATATTCATGAGCAATTTATAGTTGCCATGAAAGTATGTGTTTATGGGTTTGGCTACTTCGAAAGTCAGTCTTTGCTACAAATTTTATTCATGCTGGATTTAGTTGCTATAGTAACTATCGTTTCTTAATATATCTGTCTTCAGACTTATTATTACAAAACTATCTTGAGTTGAAACGTTTTCCATATGTATTATCATCTGATGTGGAGGCCCATGAATTTAAGGGAAAGCACTGGGTGTAAACAAAATTGAGTTTTACACAGGACATAAAATTTATCTGTACGCGAAACTTTTTATTTTTTAAAACTTGTTAATTTAAGAGTGTATTTTATAATATTCATATTCGCGTATGTAGTATTGTCATTGTTTGGAGTTTATTGTTTTTGTGAATCGTTAGCATATTATGAGCTTAGACTTTTGATGAAGATAGGTTTATTATTATATTTTTAGGAATCATAAATATTTTAATTGATTTTATATTTAAATAATTTATGCATGAACTCCTCGCCATTATACATCTGTAATTCTTTCATAGATAACTATTTTGGTAGCAGAATTTAGTTTTATATGGTGAAACTAACTAAACGAATAGGAATTAAAAGGATATTTGGAGGTAAATCGTTGGAATAAAAAGAGAACCTAACCAAAAGTCAAGAGAAATTATTAAAACAGGTATGCTTATTCACATCGCCGAATACTATCGTACTTTAAAACAAAAAGGCAAATCTGCACTAGTTTGATATATGAATTTTAAAGTTTCCCAATATCTGGAGGGCCATGAGAAATAAATATATAAAAAAAATTAAAAAACATTATGAGAATATTTTCAGACATAATCATGATAAAATATAATGAAACAAACAGATTTGTAGTAAAATTAAAGTAGTTTCAATAAGTTTGAAATTGCTTGATGTATTTTCGAGAAGGCTTTTCTTTATATTCAAATCAAAAGTTAATTTTGGTAAAATATTATGGGATCAAAGTACAAAAAGTAATTTTTGCTGCTATTACTATATCACAACGTAATAGATATTTCACACTATAGTGTAATGTAACATATAGTAAACAAGTCTGAGTATAGATTTTAGAGAAACTAACTTTTCAATCGACGAGATAAATTAAGCTCTTGATAATGATATAATACAGATTCACTAATCGAAGCTTGGAAATACTTTCCGTAAATGTCGAAAAAAGGATATTAACAAAATTCAGAAATCTAGGTCAATTGATTAAATACGTCTTTGAGTCTTGTGGTTACTTGCGTGCTGTTCAAGATTCAGCTCACCAGTAAATGTTGTACAGCTACAATATTTTATATGTAGTTTTTATATGACTACGCCTACCAATTTTAAAAAAGTATGATCTAACTATTTGTAGAAGATCAATGATAGCATTGCGTACGAATAGAAAAAGATAGACTAAAACGTGTGAATTCAAGAAGAATCGAGCCAAATGTAACAGATTTATACCAAAAAAATATAAAATAACCTAGTTAAAAATAATTTATACAGATGTACTTGGCAAGCCAATTGAGGTGTAAATCATGTGTGTAGGAGTTGAACAAGGATGATACTAAAACCCTATTAGGCAATACGTTTTGTATATTGTAAACAATACAAAAAGGCGTGTAGTCTTAGATTGAGAGTATTAGGAAAACGATAATAAAAAAAACTTTTTGATAACTTTATACTCTCCAAGGCAGTGAGGAATGCTCATTTTATAGACAAAATAATAGGCTAGAATAAGTAGATATAGTTAAAAGTCTAGAAGAAAGTAAAACTGAGCGATGGAATTCAATGATAAGGTAAATATATTATACTCAGTCTTAAAGTAAAAAATTTAAAATCATAAACATGACAAGCGAATAAAAACGTATAAGAAATATATGGGAAAATAGTCTATTTTCGTATTTTAGCTGAAATTTGGTAGATACATAACCAAATAATTACTTTATAAAATGTTGCTCAATCAGCATACAAGAGGCAATATTAGTCGTGAATAAAAAGTTGAATATGTAAAGTAAATTAGTAATCTATGTCCTGTGTATGATAATTAAAAAAGTGAATTTTTTGTTTAGTTATTTCTGTAATATTTCCACCACATAAATTGAGATTATTAGTATTATTTGTAGACTTTTGCTAAAGTCAATCACAATAATGAAGTCCTTGCATTTTAAAGCATTGCTTTAGTCTATATTTCAATAATTGCTTTCCAAAGGAGAAATATCTCAGTGACAATTGATACAAATAATTATAAACACAAAAGTGAATTTTGCAGAACAAGAATCAGAAATTTATATCTGAGTTACTTTCACAAAAGTTGAGATTAATTTAAAATTTTCGATTTGTTTTTTTTCATTTTCAATACCAGAGTGAAACAAAATGAAAACTTTACAAAAGGTAATACTCCTATATTTTTCCTATCTAATATAAACGTTTATCTGTATAATTCAATATCGATTCATACAATGAGTCTTGGGTTAGATGACATTGACAATATGACAACTTTTACAATCTTTTCTATTATTTATGTTGCGTGAATTCTTACAAAGTCAGGAAATATCATAAAGCAAAAATGATTGTGACTAACCATGCTAATTGTTATATCGTATTTGGTCATGTTTCGCTTAACAGTATAAATTGTTTTCATTACGTTGTCCCTCATCTAATACTCTCAATTCCACCGAAACCTAAGGTGATTCCTGCATCTTACCCAATATGTTGAACTATTAACCAAATCTTTCAGATTTCATACTAGCAATGAAGTAATTATGTTATTACATTTAGTCATATGCAGAATTTTCATAATGTCATTCATTTGCGAATTTTGTAAAATGTTACTACCAAACTTTATATGTTAAATAAAAAAAAACGAAGTTTAGTACGAATTTATATCAGCTGCAAAGGAAATATTTTGTATATGTTATATAACCTATTATCTAAAACAATTGTCCATGTTATTTACTTAAAGATAAAAATCCTCATCAAAAGCTACTTTAAATTTCTGTTTAAAATATTTCATCAAATATAGTTTGATTGAAAATTTTTATAAAGAATTTGGCATGAAAACATTTTGATTATATTCTCTCAAAAAAATGAATAAAGGGGAAATCCATAATTTAAAAAAATGTATATTAATGACACGAATTCTAAGTGTAATTGCGAGATTCTTGGGCTCGAGACAGGAACTAGTAATAAGTCATGATATGTGAACCTGTATTACAGAAATAAAAAAATCTGGGAAAAAGAATTTTTGTCTAATGAAATATATAATAATACTTAAGAATTCATAAACATAAACAGTAACAATACACTAGAAAGCAGTTGACTTGAAAGTTGTGTTTTCCCTATGTGAAAGTTGACGAAAATCACTAGACATCTGAATTTATTCAGATTTAGAGACGGTAGAACAAATGTATAAAACATATTTCTCATCTTACATATGTACAAGATATAAATACTTATACAGTATGGTTATTCTATTTTTAATTGTTTACAAATATTTTTTGTGCGCCGACCCACTAAAATTCTATTGAATAATATTTTAAGTATATGTGTAAGCACCGATTTTTTAAAAAATTTGCCAAAATGAATCACCGTGCTGAAGTCTCGCTTATCATATTTTATAAGGCAGCAATTTTCGCATGTTTTATCTTACTTTGGCTGAAGCACACTTGGTGTTACAGTTGGCGCAGTGGCAAAATGAAGGGTATTGACTACAATAGGGATTAATAAGCAAGGTATATGATGCAAACACTAAGAGACAGAAAACGTTTGTACCCGAAGAAATGGAGCCACACTATAAATGAGGCTTCCCTTTTTATCTTATTAACTTTGTGTTTGAAAACTCTTTTTTAAGTTGCAAATTACATCCTTCTGTTATAAATCGTTAAACGGTTTTTATTGGTTGATGCTACCCATAAGAAAAATATACTGTTACGATGACAACACAGAGTCTTTCATTTTACAACAGATTAAAAACCCGGGAAGAAAAATCAACTAGGAGAAAGAGCAATCACACGAACACAATATATATAAGGTCATGGTTAGTATGAAAAATATATTCTATAGAAAGTTATCTAAAATTTCTTAATAAGAATGGAAGAGAAGAAAACCATAACTATGTTCTGTAGTAGAAGTACTTTACAATATGGAGGATTATACACGCCGAATACATATTACTAAATATTATTGCTGTAAAAAATAATAATTATGCAAAAGAATGTTATATTATTAATTAGAAAAGTAAGAGATTTGATCTCAACTTTAAAAAAAAGGAAGATGAGGAAGTGACAAATTTAAATAGTTGAATAGTTTAGATGGGTATAAACTCAAATGTTACTAGTTCCAACGTTGTTCTTAGGCAGAAAATATGTCAATAATGTAAAACTTGTTTCTAGTTACGCTTTTGTTAATAAAAATTTTATAGTAAGCATTTACAATATGAGATAACAGAGAGTAAGTAGCAACTTCAAACAATCAGATTGTTGTTATGTTAGGAAGCAATCAATAATTGAATAAGACTCAGTACATTTCTGATACTCAATGGCCACTACGAAGCCGATGAAACCGCTTATCAAGTTAGAAAGGATGCAACAAGGAACAACTAATAATTGGGGGTCATGAGAGGTAATACCGTTCTGTTCCTAGCAAATATAATACAAGAAGCGACTGTATCACGCCTTAAAGAGTTCAACGTTCTATCTCCAAATGTAAATAGCATGTTTAAGAGGAAGACGACATTGCTAATGGCGATGTTTATATCATTTAACATAATTGTAAAACCTAAATATATTAGGTTCCAATTTGTCTCAAATAGTAAGGTTCTATGCAAAAATGCAGCCAAGTTAGGTCTCTATAACGTCACGCTACCTAACGTATTTGCTGTAGTCGTTAAGGAGCGTCTTATAAACAACACTGTAAAAATAATGGTATAAAAGACAATTTAATGAGGGCAATTCAAAATATACAAATTTATAAATCTGCAATTTGCAGGAATCAGTATTATGACAAAATATCAAAAAGAGCAAGTGCCACAAGCACAGCAATTTTAAAAAGATCACCAAAATAATTAAATCATCTCGAACCATAGACCATATAAACCTCAGCCTCAGGCATTACTACTTTTGTTAATTTTTGCTTCAGCTCACGGTGAAGTGCATGCGGATACAAGATTATATGTGGACTTTATGTTTGTGTTAGTGGTACATTAAATATGTTGGTCTAATTGTTGCTAGAGGATTACTGAAAATGTTGTGCAAGAACAGGAAAACATTATAGAGGTAATATTCTTGAATTTATTGAATACAAGACTATAAAAAATTGGAAAGTGTACTAAATATACACTGAAATAAACAGGATAAAGATAATAAAAATTATTCAAATTTAAGTCGAATAAATTATGCATAAACGCACATGAGAAGCCAAATACGAATTTTACACATTGATACAAGATTTAAACAATTCTGGGAAGATAGCATATAGACTGTCTATCAAGTCCTATATGAGGTAAATGATATACACAGGCAACGGATATACATACTTGGCAAACATGATTCATCGTATTTCATAATAAAAACAAGGTAATGTAAAGAGAAAAGTGGTTGATTAAATTGTAATTTGCAGCTGAGTTTAAAGCCCTTTTTTATAAATTATATTTTAGGCCACAATCTGTTGTCTTAGTTTTTCAGAACCCACAAATAATGCAAAAGTGGGCATATGAGCGCAATAATATGACCAGAAATGTAGCTCTTAGACCTGTAAAACCAAATTAAAAAATATGCGAGATCTTAACGATGCTATTGTTTTAGTTAATTAGATGAAAAGTAAACTCATACAAATATCTAATAATAAAATTATAAAATCAATATTATATGTATCAGTACAAAATATTTATCAATAAAAAGCTAAATAAGCACAATTAATTAGTAAAATATATTTGGTGTCCTAGCCGAATATATTTTTTATAGATTAAGAACAGCTCTAGCTTCCTCAATTTTGTACTAATTGAAATGGTTTATGTAACATTCATAAACTTTTGCTGATGGTAAATAATATAGTAAAGCTATGTGCGCATTAGTGCATCATTCCAGTCCTTTATTTCGTCATCATAAAAGCAAGAGTATCTTTCTTTTTTACTTCGTTCCTACTTACAGTAACAGATATCACTGATTCTAACTTATTATTTAGGGTTTGAGCATATTGTTTCTTACCACAATTTTATTCACAAAACCTTTTGTGTACTTTTGTACATAGCTTTGTAAATGATTCTTATTTGTATAGATGCAAAATATATTTTGCATTTGTATCCAGTATATACATGCTTCGATTTACATATTGTTCATAATCAGTAGAGACTTGAAATATTATCTATTTGTTAATAGGTAATTTCCCTTTCATTCACCTAAATTTTGAAATATATTTTTGTCTTCTATCTTATACTTGCATAACTTTTGTTTCTCTTACCAGTAACTATATTGTAATATTTGATATGAAGATAATGCAAATACCAAGAACATATATGTAATCTTTCAGCTATATTGCACCAATATGGTGAGCAAAAGTTGAGACCAAATTTTAATAGTGGTTATACATGAGGTAAAAATCTTAGTATAAGAATACGTATTAAGTTTAACATATTTCAACTCATACCGAAAACTCTCTTCATATTCGTTTAATTTTCATTATAGTCAACGTCCACAATAAACTCATTGTATTGGAATTAATTGCTATTATATAAAAAGTCTCAAGTAATGGCACATAATTATATTGATACTCAACGCCAAATTCGTCGCGATAGTGATAACAACTGAACTTTTTTGAAACCAGCAAATTTTTTAATTTTGCATGTTGCCACATTTAACCATAATATATTGAGACAATAACAGAGCAATTAAGATACGTCGGAACACAATAACTTTGATCAGTTTAAACATATTGACGTGTATTTTGATTTCATTCGAGATAAATTATATTTACCATCGTGAGGGAACGTTTATATTTTGAATAAACACATTGTACTTACAATAATATACAATTACTATCATGTTTGTGATAGGATAAAGTTATCAAATGGGTTTTTAACTACTTCAATCAAAGTATAATCAGAGATGTTAAGGAGATTAATAATCAAGGTATAAATTTTTACAGTATCTTTTAGGAAATATAACAAAGTGGAATATTTTTAAATAGGCATCTATTTGCCAAACTATGGAGAAATTATGAAATTAAAATAGGACGAGACCAAACTTTGTGAATATAAAATGACAGTATTGAGAAATGAAATAAAAAGTGTTTGAGATGAGACTAAACAATGAAAACATATTGATGAAATAATATATATATTAACATAATGGTCTATCACGAAACATTGATATGGAATTTTGAGGTTAAAGTAAGCGTGCTGCGGAAACTACTTATTTTCTTGATGTTGACATATGTATCTAATAAAATTTGTCAGTTTCCATTAGAATTATGCTTTTGTAACTAAATATCTATACAAATGTATTAATTATGTTCATAACTTTTCTCAGAGATTAAACACTAATGTATCGTAGGAGGCCAATCTCTTGCCCTGAGATCTTGTTTATTAAAAAAGAGAAGATCATTTACCATG
>WMKJ01000212.1:0-12064 GCA_009733715.1 Herpomyces periplanetae | reverse complement strand
TTATCATTTATAACCTTGAAAATATGTATTTTTGTCCACAATAAATCTAATGATAAATTTACTACTTCATATTTTTGTCCACAATAAATCTAATGATAAATTTACTACTTCATATTTTTATCCACAAAAATACATATTTTCAAGGTTATAAATGATAAATAAAATAATGCTTAACTAATATTTAACATCTGTAGTAATTACTCCTAACTAAATGCTCGAGAACTTGACAATCTATTTTATGAAAATTCAAGGACGCGCATCACCTATTTGATGAATTTTATAATTACAATTTGCAAATCTGTAATCAAGTCATGGCAAGTTTCAATATATATATGGGTTAAGAGTCTGACCACCCTGCTAAACAAGTTTAGTAAAAGTAAATGTAAATAAGATATGTATTACAAATTATTAGTGATGGCACAAGGACACGTTTCACCTACGGGATTGACTGGAACAAGGCAACAAAAGTTATAACTATCCCAAATTTTTGCACTTTTCCAAATCCAGATATTAGTAAACTTTTATGGATGCTTTCCAATCACATTTGAATATTCTCTCAAAATTTGGAAGAAACTGGACAGTACTTTTAGATTAATGTTTTTTCTAAGATTTACCGCAAATCTGTTGATAATCGATTCACGACTTAATAAACTACTCAACTCGGCAATTATATTTTGGTTTAAGCTTTTCTCAAAAGTGTTTTGATGTCGCCTATCACGTGTATAATTTTGCACTTGATTTAGCATATTTGTTTAAAAAAATCATTCCGGCACCGAAAACGTAGTTAAGAGTCGCGATGCTTATGAAGGTAATGCAGGTAACCTTCTAGTATTTGTGATGCAAAGAATTTGATTATCCTGTTGGATTATAATATTATGTTATGAAATAAAAATTCAGTAGGGTGACTTAGTAAAATGTACAGGTGGACATGGCTGGGAAAAGTCGGACTCGGATGGTTTTGACGTGGCGATTTCCTGCATTTAAGATGTCCAAGATCCTAATAAAAATTTGAATCAAGGGTTATCATTCTTTTTCCCGGTTTTTTTCTTCACTTCACTATTTCCTCGCTCAGCTGCTGATAAAGGGACGACTGATTATTATTTAACTGTTATGTAATTAGTTTGGAATCGTATCTTTTGTCAGGTCAATACTAATATTAGTGTTGTTACTGTACTTTTGGGTTGCTCCTGTCTACTTTATAACTTAGATTCCACAAATTATACTATTTCAAGTAGTTGTGGGTAATTCAACCGAAATAACAACCATATTGTGTTGGGCCTAACTTTGAAGCTTGGCGTAATTAATATGGTAGAACCAGGCACGAGAAAGTTTAAATATGCAATTTTAGATAAAACTACGAATTTCAATTATTTGTCTCACTCAACCAGAGTAAATAAAGGAAGAAAATCCTCCAAACACCCAGACGATGCTCTTGTCAAAGTCGATCAGATGCAAAACAAAAGGTAGTTTAGCAAAAATAAATTATTTATATGTAAACAAAGTAGACTAGTGGTGTGACATATGGAACAAAATTGATCCATGAATATCCAAAATTGAGAGGATCAAGGTCACTTTAAATACTAAAGCAGCAAAGTGAAGTACTCGACCAAGCCCATACATCACCAAGTCACTGCTTCGTATTCTTAGCCTGAACCGCATCTTCTTTAATGTTAGTTTATCAATTTCTAAATGTAGCATAAGTAAAATAGCCAAAGCTGCTCCGACTTTGCGTATGCGAAGAGTATAAGTGTCCTTGTGGTTATCTTGAAAAGAGAGATAATTCGGACTCGATTACCCTCATTCATTGCAACCTGAAATACTCGTAGCACATTTGGCGTAGTTTGAGAAATATTTAAAAGCCATGATAACACAATCTGACTGAAAGCATTGTACAGTAGTGGCAATTAAAGATATAGCCAAGACGATTGGCACTTAACTCGCAAAGCTACTTGCTTTGGGATCATGGGCATTATCTTTCTTCACCAAGCGGTAACTACTACTAAAAGCCATTTAAAAACCACATAACTGGCCTTTGCTCTTTACGATCAATTTAGTAGTGTGACTACCTGCTCCTTACCATTAGGAAACCAGCTATCTGCCAATTAGCGACATCTACTTAAAGTTGCCGAGAGACTACACATCCCTCGCCCTGACCATAAACTTAACGTAGCCATCTTGAAACTGGTGGTTCTATATGAAGGGCGCTTCGCTCCCGTTCATGTAGCACTTCGGAGACAATATTTCATGAATGACGCATGCATATCTCCAAGAGAAATGTCACTGGTGCTACACAATTGAGCTTGTAAGTTAGCTCTTGTTTTGACAGGCGACGCATAAGCCTTGATATCTATAAACTATCTACGTAAAGTCACCTATGTATATGAGAAAAGCTATGAATCATAAATAGCAGGAGCAAGAAGAAAATATAACAGCAGAATATGCAGATCCCAACGCTACTCTATAACACTGTGTTCATTTTGCAGATCCATCACGTTATACATCATATAGAATCCATAGGTGCAGTTAGCACTGATACAGTGATCATTACAGATTAAAGCCTCTTTTTATATACTCATTTTTGTTTTTTAAAAAGCTCTCAGAAGTTATGAATGATAGCTTTTTATTATGTGTTTAGCTTTTTCCATGAGTATAATACGTATAGAGCCCGACCTATTAAGCACCATCATCACTTTTGCCAACAATATGCAAACTTCGGAGCATGAGCAATTGCTTCTGGGACAATACTTACATGGTTCAAGATTTTGTTAGTTGGGAGCATCTTGTTTAAATATCAAGGTGGCCGTAGCACCCCGGGGCTAGAGACGTGTAGTATCTAAGTGGCTTTCGGTAGTAGTAACTGCTTAGTGAAAAGAATTAGTGCCTATGTTCCCCAAGCTAAAAGCTTTGTGTGCTTTTACCAATCATCTTGGTCGAAATTTAGATTGCCATTACCAGATAATGTTTTCAGTTAGGTTTTGTTGTGGCTTCTGAATCTTGCACATACAATACCGGGTATGCTACTTGCATTACGGTAAGCTATATTTGGCAATAATATAATAATGATTCTTCCGTCTTCCGAGATAACTACAAGTTCACATATCCTTTTTGCATATGCAAACCCGAGGTGGACTTGTCTATCAAGCTTAAGCTATGGGTAGTAGTTGGTGGGCATATCTTGAAAGAGAGATGGTTAAGTCTGAAAGTATAAAGCGAAGATAAGGAGAAGGGGGAATTTCGAAGTCCACCTCAGCTTTTATATTTAAACCTGCTTTGATCCCTGTAATACTGAAACACTGAAGGTGATTAATCTTGGTCTTGAGTTTATTTTTATTTTGCCATTTAATAAAGAGCTCTACTTAGCTAATTTGTTTTAGTTAAACTTCTTTTATTTAGTGTCTAGTCGATTGTGACAAAAGTGACCTGTGACTTGTTTGGTGTATTATCGTCCCCCATCTATTCTGGTTTAATAGGACAAGCGGCTTGTTTTGTAGTTGTAGGTGCACTTATATATTAGTTATATTATCTTACACTCTGTTCTATCAAGTAAACTGGGCCTAGCTGCAGGATAAAGCGTAACATGTATAAACAGATGTTTTTTATGTCTGATCAAGCAAATATTGCTACTGTTAAATTTTTGTATATATCGCTGAGTAACTTTGTCCCACTGATTTACATCGGCTATAATGTTAAAGAGTAACCCGTTGGGGTATTTTTATGAATAGCTATTACTCCATGCCATGTAACAATGAAATTTTTATTAACGGGGCTGTGAAATTTTTTTTTTGAAAGCTTTAACTTCTTGTACCTTATTCAGGGTTATTATATTTGCTTAATATATATATAATTTTTTGAAAATTTAAACAACAGGGTGAAAAAGTATTTAATCCTGTATAGTATATAAAGACATTACGGTTTTCTTCATTTATATATATTTATATTTAGTCAGCCTTTTTTTAAATAATTTAAGTTTAAATTATTGGAATATATACGTTTGTTTTGTAATTTTATGTATAAACATTTCATTTAACTAATGCGTATAATTTGCCACATGCGTTTACTCGACGAATCAGGGTTTACTTGACACATAGGTAATATTGTTTTGATTTCAAGTAAAGTAGCAAGAACTTCTTATATCACACTATGTAGAATCTACTCTTCAATTTATATAAGGCAACAGAACAATAAACTCGGTGGCATGTCAGTATCAGAGTTAACCAAATTAATGACATGGTTCCAAGCTAATTACACGGGAAAAGAGTAAGCAGACTTCTGAATCTGCAGCTGAGTAATAATTTAAAGAAAAGTAGAGAATAAACAAGAGATCATTTCTCAAGATCCCAGTTGTCATTGAGATCTCTGACTTATTAAAAACAAAAGATTCTTCATTAATATTTCGCCAAATAATGTATAAGAAATCGTCACTTATTTTCATACCTCATTATATGTGTATTGTAAATATATTTAAACATAAAGTTTCTTTTTATTAAAAATATTTTTATTAGGTATATGCTGGGAACACATTTTGTCGGCTTTCAATTACTAAACAAGTTGTTGCGTCTTATTCTCCAAAGAAATATACGATCGATTCTTCAATTTTACATTGTGTCTTTTGCTTACCTGATATATCATCAAAAAAGCTCATCTCATCTAATTCGTTTCAATTTAGCCAATAAGTAACCAAAGATTAAAATTCATAATAAATGAACCCTACAAATTTTAAGTGCAGCCAACTAGTTATAAATATACATAATAGCAAATCTGAGCTAGGTACCTTAGTTCTCAATACTTATCAGCTAATTATATTTACTTTCAATATTTTTTCATGACCTATAGAAAATTCAGCGTGTCCAATTACATTTTATTAGGATTGAAATTTTATTTCGCTTAGTAGAGTTGGTAGTCCCTAAAACTTCCATAAAATTAAATTCTTTGTAATCAATAAAGAAATAACTTGGATACATTGTAAATTTCTCAAAGTAGATATTTCAATTTTTTTAAAATATTTGGGTTAGTGTTCGGTATTTGATCAAAGAATACTTTATTACGGAAACTTAAAAATAGAGATACTTGAGGTATTGCAACAAATATTTTTCGCTCAAGCCCAACTATGAATTGTACGATTTTATCAACTCCCTGCAGTGATCCTCATCGCAGTCAAGATCCAGAATTAGCGTGTATAAGTCTACAATATATTTCTGTCATATCTTTGAATCTTAAAGCTAAAAATTTTGACTTTCAAGCTTGGTATTAATTAATGAAATCGAATATTATAAGCATATGGAAAAACTACATTTTGTTTTTGTCCATTTAATAAAATATCTATTTTTTCACTCAGAAGAAAACTGAAGCTGCATATCGAAATTACATTAGTAGTATTTCCAACGAGAAGTCACTGGGATTTATAAATTAACACTCCATTCGAAGTGAAATTATAAAGTTAATCTTGGAATGTAAATCATAAATATTACAAGTGTGCGTATATATGTACAAGTTATTAAAACACAGCGAATAAAATTTCATATTTTTTTAGTTTCTTACAATTCGATTAACTGCAATTTCTGTATCCATCCTTTACATATATCAATAAATCCATGCTCAAATTTTGGAAGCCGTCACAAAACAATATTGGAATAATATTTTTAATAATGAAGTTTATGAGAAAAGACAAGAAAAGGGTTCTAGCCCGAAAGGAAGAAAAAAGGTTTGGAGAATTCCAGAAAAGAAAGAAAACGCAACGTAATCGAAGGTGCCAATCTTCTTCAGCATACTACTATCTCTTGCCTGAAACTTCTTATCTAAATCTTAGTGATGCATTCCACTGTGTTTTTGTTAGGAATTGGGGGGAGATTACCGCAGGAGAGGTGAAAAAAAACATTATATGATGTAAATACCAAGAGATTGGATTTGATACAGGATTAAAGAAGATGATTACATATGGACTGCTCTTCAACCATCATCAGATCTTTTTTTATAAGTTTCCATCCAAGTTTCAAGAGATAACTCACTTTCTTAGATATTGAGGGGGCATCCTTTTATTGACTGATACTAGCCGTATGTGAAGTATGTGGTCACTATGTAGACATAGGACTCCTTCGTTTGCTGTATAATTTGAGACGAAAAGATAGATTGTCTAGAAGAAAGAACAGTCATATATAGACAAAATAACAAACAGGCGACAACCGATTAAGGGAAAAAATGAGCCATATAATGTTTTTTACGCTAAAGAAGGAACTTTTGCAAGAACAGAAGCGAATAAAAGTACAGCTTAAAATAGAAGTGAAAAAACTTACTATATGATGATTGTACCTGCAAAAGAAGTCTAATCAAAGTATAGTCAATGTAACACATACAAATTAAGCAAATTAAAATTGAATTATTTTAAAAAAGAAATAATATTACCAGCTTGAAGAAGAAATATGAAGAAAAATTAATATTTTTTATACTTAAAGAGTTTAGACTGACATGAGTCAATCATATTATAAAAGGGATCACGACTGCGCAGCAAAGATCAAGATGCGCATAGCATACCAGGAAAACTTAAGGTAAACAATTTATTAAAGGGAAAAGAGGATCAAAGCTATGTAATTTATTCAGACAATACGTCATATTTCTGCTTTGCGATGGTGCTTGCTGCTGGGATGCCGTGAAGAAACATGCCGTCATGTCTTAGGGGTCCTTAAACTACCTTTGAAGATAGTACTAGTGCTGATACCTAAAACTTTGATTATTCACTTAGTTCCTATTATACTGACAAGAATGGGGGACCATTATAATTAGCACGACTTGTATTTTCAATTGGTGAGTTTTTGTATGTGAGTCAAAGAATCTCCAGAAGCTAATCTATAAAGCATTCCCGATCACTTAGACTTTTGCAGGAGTTATGCCAATTCTATTACATGGTAAATAGCGGTGTAATTCAATAAAAATATATTCAAAGTTAATCGTGGATTTACATCCAGAAATAACATTTAATCAACCATAAATTAAATAACTTCATGTAACTGAATTATTCCCCATTCCTGTACTGGAAAATTTTTTTTTACAAATCCAATATGTCTGATAATGTCAATATTTAATATATGAATCCTAACAAATCGAAGCTGTTTACTGATATAATCCTGAAACAAGAAATTAAAATTCACAGCATATTACATGAGCACGCGAAGAACCGAAAATTAGGGGTTAATGTAAACAAACATGTTGTAAAGAGAGCATCATCACATTATGTTAAAAACGAGATTCATTGTACTTGATTTCTGATCATTTGAAAATTTCGGAAGCATTTATACGGAAATACAGAAAGTATATCTATAAAATTTAGTGCAACTATGCTACTGCAAGGCACACCAAAATGGTGTTGTCTGTAAAATATGTTAGTGGCCTCCACTCTCCGCATATTCAATCAGCATATCTCCCTACACTTGTAGAATGAAAACTGAAAATTTACATGCTTTTTCTTTATGCGGATTGAAGCGTTTGACTACATAATCCTCGAATCACGCAATTAATTGAGATAAAATTTACTTGTCTGCTTAACTCTTCGTGTGCATTTTATTACACTCAGTGCCTCTATGATTGGTTTACATCATTTGAGAGGAACATAGGCATTTGCACGCGCCACTTGATCGGTGCTAACTGTACCAGTGAATTTTACATAATAAGTCACATAACTGATATTTATGAACAAAGTTATGAGTTCTTCATAATAATCTCTCACAGTTCTCACTTAAAAGTAGTTGCAGCTGCTCTTTTAATTTCTTCAATATCTGATCCTGTACATTCGAGGAAACGTAGGCACGAAAAGCGAGACGTGACACTGTGCTGCACTAACTAGGAGGCGGCATTAGTTTTCCAAACGGAGACAAATGCACACTGAATGAGTCAGATTGGTTCTGTCACAGAATTTCTATATCCCAGATTAGATAAATGAGTAGGAGTTCACAACACTCCGAATTTGTGTTAAGTCTTTTTGATCAACTATGAACGAACACATTTCTTTCTTCGTTTCTCAATCTTTTCTCAAGCTGGCAACTTTATTTCTTCCCTCTTATTACTTTGAGCTCCCTTTTTTTGTATGGTTCCGGTTGTTGAAATACAGTCTTTAGTTTAAATAACTTTCTTTCCTACCAATTGTTCATTTAAAATTTTGAGTTAGATTGTCCTCATTGAGGGAATCGTCCTCCAATCTTCTCCCTTTCTGGTGGTCACATCTGTGACCGCTGCGGAATTTTAATCAGTGATTAATGGGTGTGATAGAACGAATTTTGGGATGACTATTAACATAGTAATGCCTATATACTATGAGGAAATCATTCTTTACGCGCATCCATTAAGAAAATTTACAATATTGCACATCACGTGAAGTTATCAGATGCATCTACCACTAATTAAGTTATGCATGCAAATCATTGCGTACCTCCCAAATATTGTAAATCAATCATGGTAGCACTGGCGGTAACATAATCCACATAAGAGGTTAGTAGGAGGTTTGATTATGGACAGAATGATTGAGTGATCCAGAGATCCTGTAGTCAAATGCGACGATGCGCATGTGTTATATTTTACAGAAATACAGAAACAAGTTACAAAATAAGACTGTGAGTAACTTAGCTGTTTCTCACTGTAAAAGAGCTGTAAGCTCCATGCCTAAATTTTACCTGAAACTGCTGACGTTAGCCATACGTGCTATGTTACGGTCTAGTTATCCACGCGTATCAGTGACTAGAAAACAGCGGTACAGAGTAGATCTGAAACCAGTGTTGCTCGTGTAGCAGCAAAACTGTGAAGAAATAGAGAAAACACCCAACTGGCTAAACAACATAAAATTACAAAACATAAGATACAAACCGAAATTAATCGCCTACCAAGCGGGGAGTGTGATGGAGATGAGGGTCCAAATATACTTGCCACCTATAGTAATTTCCAATAATTGTGGCTAAGTCCCACGAAGAACCTTCATCGGTGAATATGTTCGTCACTCTCTCACAGTTCCGTATGGAGACTGCTATTGATAGTAGCTGCCGCTGTGCGTCCACCTATACTCTGCTTTTGGTTCAAGGTACTGACTTCAGTTTGATTAGTAAAACAAAGAAACAGCACTTATCTATGACGGGTTGTATGCAGAAAATAATATTGCGATAACTAATGTCCCAACTATGTAGGTATAGGTGAAAATATGCTATTTACACATATAGTGAGTGTTGGACCTCTCAAGGGGGTTTACAACGATACCGGATTATTAATTTTAATCATCACATCAATTTCATAATACTATAAGCCATAACAAAAATTGCAGTGGGGTGAACTCGATATATAACCACGTGGGGACGTGCATGATAAGTTTGACCTGGATAGAACTGGCTCGGCCATCTCGCATTTTTACGGTGCTTGGGATTCCTATGGCAGCTAGGATATCTGGTATTGGTTTATTGCTATTTCTGTTTCAGCATTAATTGTTGTTAAATTACTACTGCATCTACTGCTTCTTCTCTGTTGTATTTGCTTGAAGGCATATCTTTTTGGTCAATATTGATATTGCTATTGTTATTGTGCTTGTTGGACTGTCACTAAGTCTATTTTTCAAAGTAGTTGTTGCACAGTTTTCAATTTGAAGTAGCTGTAGCTCATTTTTGTAACAGGAAAATTCGCCCTATTATTTCTGAGTAGAACAGCAATGCTTAGCATCTTGTAAAATCGACAGATGGCGATATCATTGATCTCGTGATGCGTGCGGATGTTTTCATTTCGCGAAAACGTGGAATGGTCGTAGAGGAATTGTGGATAAATAATTTATTCATAGAATTAGGTATCCCCCTGGGTCTTATCCCAACTGACAGTGTGAATTGGAAATTTCAGCAAAATTCCAGCATTACCAATGTAGGAAAGGTTACCTTCTTTTTGTTTTTATGGTGAAAAAAAGATGCACCATGGCGATATTTGTCACTTGCAACGAAATATTAGTTTGATTCTTCCTAGGGTACTTAGTGTAGTCTGTTGGAAGAGCATACTACGACTTCAAAGCAAATGTAGAAAGCAATTCCGTAATATCCCACATCCAAATTAAATGAATATGCACCTAAGTGTGCTGTTCGCACATACAATGGGTGATAGAGCACTCAAACACAATTTAAGATACTGGGTCATTAATTTCTATTTTCATTGCAGTTTCTTATTGCTATCACAATTTTGTGTCATAAAAATCCGATGTGGTGACTTGGTCAATTCGTGTGTTTTAGATGCATGCAACATTAATAACTAATGGGACCTCAGTGATTAATATTGTTTAGTTTTTCATGAGGCTACGACTACTTACACCGGTATTAATCGTATAAAAAGTTGGAACTGTATCTTTTATGTGGTCGATACGGATATTAGTAATGCCACTGAGTTCGTCAGGTTGCTGTCCTGTCTACTTTGCGGAGTAAATTTTACGCAGAGCTTTGATTAAAGTTGCAGCGGTTAATTTGCCCGTAATCTCAATTATATTTTCTGCTTGCCAAAAATATCGTTACAACTTTAGTGAGCCCGGGTAACACATCACCTTTTTCCCAAAATACGTACTTGTTAAGTCATGTAAAAATAAACGTAATGAGAGACACGATGAAAAGAGCGGGTTTTTGAAATGCAATGATTTTGTATGGCTTGAGGGTAGAAATAAGCAAATATGAGTCATGTCTAACAGGAATGCTTTCTTAGGGATAATAGCATAAAAAGGCGCATCCAACATGATATAGCAATTCCTAAATAACGCATAACTTTTTTAACACAGTGGCACTTGGAATATTTGTATTATCAGTCCTATTTTGTTGTACTGAATTAAAGAGATCACTACTTAGCCTAAGTTCGTTTAGTGTAAAATTTAGAAGTTACACCCGTTTACTTGAAATATCAGGGTTTTCTTGGAGAACAGGCAATATGTTGCAAATTTAGGCTGGGATCTGCATATTCTGCTGTTATATTTTCTTCTTGCTCCTGTTAGTTATGATTCATAGCTTTTCTCATGTACATAGATGACTTCACGTAGATAGTACATAGATATCAACGCTTATGCATCACTCGTCAAAATAAGAGCAAACTTACAAGCTGGATTATGTAGCATGTATGTATATCGTGGCTATGTTTTCCACTTTCAGCTGGCATAGACCGTCCAAGGGATACCGCTTCAGGTTCTAACACAGTCGAGTCTTATTGGGACAAAAAATTTTCCATGCTAAATTTGAAGGAAGAAGTTGATAAGCGGCTACGCCCATCGTGTTACTTTTTCCTATGGATCTGCAGAATTTCCGCGTGCATTCCTCTCCGGTTGTTACATCTATAGTATTAAAGTAAAATCCGAAAAAAAACGCAACAAAAGTAATGTAATATATTGATGTATAAGGGATATTTATAAAATTATTAGCTTATATGAAAACAGAAAGTTAGAGAAAATGAAATTTTCTGTACATGACAAACTCGGGAACCCTTAGATTTCACCTATAATATCATAGATAATGATTCTAAAAGTATTTTGTTGTTGACATGTAGTATTTCGGAGTAAAACTATTAAATTTGTATAAAAGTAAAAAAACCTTGAAACATCCCTTTGGTCAACCAGAAAACGAATCACTTCGAATTTGACGTAATAAATCAAGTTTCTGTTGCCAAAATAACTATTTTTCAAATGAACTACGCGTCCAAATTTATTCAAACGTTGATTCACAGATATGGATACATGGAAAATACATAAGAATAAATACTAAGCCAAATATCTCAAAGCGGAAAGCGTAACATATATCATAAATTCAAATTATTTCATGTCTGGATAGTTTTACGAAACTGTAAAACCACTATCGTCAGACTTGATCTAGGGCGGAAAAAAATAATATTCGAAAAAAGCTATGTAATCGCCCTTAAATTTGAGGGAGGCAGATTTATATGGAATAAGTCTGAAATTTTTGAATGCAATTGGATTAATATATTGTAACAAAACCATTTTTTCTGCACTATTTGTAACAAAAGAAGAAAAATATTAATAAAAACTATATATAGTTTTTATTAATATTTTTCTTCTTTTGTTACAAATAGT
>WMKJ01000211.1:0-12255 GCA_009733715.1 Herpomyces periplanetae | reverse complement strand
CCGCCCGACTCCCGACTCCCGACTCCCGACTCCCGCTCCCCGCCCGGCCCGCGGACTTACGTCAGCCGCCGCCGGACGCTTGCCGAGCTGGCATCGCAACGTTTGTTTTGGGGTTCGCTGTATGGGTCTGGCGGTTTGGGCTTTGGTTCTGCTGCTTTGGTTCTGCTGCTTTGGTTCTGCTGCTTTGGTTCTGCTGCTTTGGTTCTGCTGCTTCGGTTCTGCTGCTTCGGTTCTGCTGCTTCGGTTCTGCTGCTTCGTCTTTGCTGCTTCGTTCGCTTTTGCTGCTTCACCCGCTTCGCCAGCTTCTCCCTACTCCCCCGCTCCTCCCTACTCCCCGTACCGCAAATCTGCTTCCACCACTCCTCCCCGTCAGACTGCCTCGTCTGACCGCTAAACCTCTCCCGCTTTTCCGCTTTCCCCATCTCCCTATCCTTCTCTTTTCCATGCCAAAACAGTCTACTCTAGGGTAAGTTGTCCTGCGTTTTTGATTCCCTTCCTTACTCGTACCCATCTAACTACCTTTCCTTTCCAAACTCTCCTAGCCAATTCTTCTCCAAACCCGGCCAACCAAATGCCTCTTCAACCCATCATCTCTCCATCACTTACCACTCTCGTAAATATTTCCCTCTCGCAATCTATCCAACCCTCTTTTGCTCTACTACCTTTATCCCCTTTTAAAAAATTAACAATCTGTACTCAACTATTCCCCCAAAATCTTCAATTATTCACGCTCAAAAAAAAATCCCTCGCTACTCTCCTCCCGTCAAATTTTCTCTCCTCCTTACCCTCCCGTGCGTTCCCCAGCCACAACTTACCCGAACCTTCCCCATCCCACGTGACTCATGTGGCTTACCCCCTTCCCCGCTTTCGTCTGCCGTCTTATTCATCATTTTGCTCTATAACTCACTATCGTGAGCCCTTTTCTATAACTTTATTAATACCCTCACCATCACCATCACCATCACCACTACCATTACTTGCATACTTCTCTACTCTTTACCTGTATGCTACGTTTAATCCTTAACAATGAATTCCATGACACCTCTGGTTACCTTCAAAGCTGGAAAATGTGATTTCGACGTGAGTGTGCGTTAACGTGTATCCTTTGGTGTTCCAAACTCCTTTTATACTTCCCCATCTTCTCTCCTACACTATCTATTATGCTAATTCTATCCTTAACTCTCCAGAGGAATTCCGATTCCCAAAAAGTTACTCCAATTCCTACCACAGGCTACATTTACTTATACGCAGCTGATGGTAATGTTATGTTATTCCTCTTTGGACTTTATTCTCCCTCATCCTATCCCTTTATCAAACGTTATATCCTTTCCCTATACATTCTCCTTGTCTTACCATTTTAATCCTAATATTTCATAGAACTCGTTCACTTTTGCTGGCGTCCACGCTCCGTACCTCATACTGAACCTGAGTTGGACTTAATTATGGTTCCTGGCGATGCCACTTTTGTTCCTCACGTAAAACCTTCCTTTAAAGGCTACCATTCTACCGAATCCCTTGATTATACTTCCCCTACTAACGGTCGTATCTTCGTACTTAAATTTTCCTCCAGTAGCCAACGTTACTTATTTTGGTTACAATCCCCCCCCCAGAATTCCCGTACCAAGCCAAATCTTTTTTCACGTCGTGATATCATCCTCGGTAATGTCGTAGATTTACTCTTGTGTGAAGGTCCCGATGCTGATCTTAGACCTTTACTCCGTGAGTTTAATCAACTTAAACCTACCAAAGATGATGATACCGATGAAGAAATGCCCGATGCCCCTTCCACCTCTTCCAATCCAAATAACCTCCCTTCCAATAACCTTGATGATACCCCACCCGATCCCGGTTCTTCCTCCAATTTTGCCAATGAAGGCGAGGATTCTAGACGAGGTGGTGCTGATGGTGCCCGTGCTTAACTCCATAATATAATCCCTCTCCCTCCCCTCCGTATACTTGTCTTTCCTCCAACCTTGTCTTATACAATCTTACAATACATACTTCATAATGTCGCACGCAAATCTCTAAACAAACTTATATTATCCCCCTCGTAACAATCTCTCTCCTCAAATGCTCATCCGCAACTACATCTCCTTTTTCTTTCCATTTCCATGTACATAGAAATTGTCCATATTTATTCCCTACCTAAACCCACCCCCCTTCTTGTCTAATCAATCAACCTTTTGTTCTTTACTCTATTCCCCTACACCATCCTCAAACTTCTTTTTCCCCGTCTACTCGGCCCAAATTCCCCTTCCCCACCCCGCGTGATCATCCCAGTCACGTGACCATATTCTTCTTCCATATTTCGGAGGGGTTATTGAAGGTGAACAAAATACGCTTGAGAAATGGTAAGGTTAAGTGTATGCTTTACATTCACGTAACCTCCAACAAATTGCTCCGCGTAAAACGTAGTCAAATTTATCCTATCATCATCATAGAGCCGTAAATTTACCCTTGACCAATATTCCCTTTAATTATTCTTTGTCGATCGAATAATATCTCCTCGCACGGCTTCCCAATTAATCTTTTTATCCACCTCTTCATCAACTAAACCACAAACCGCTACTGAATCCCCTCGTACCAAATACGCTCCGTGCCGAACCTGTGAACTTGCTTCACCATCCGTTTTAGGTCGAATTATTCGTTCAATGGTATCTTGTAATACAATGTTAATAGAATTGTCGCAAGCCACCATCGTTCCCACCAACGTTCGCCCGTCCGACGTTATAATTAACGTTTTCTCTGAATATTCGTTCCTCTGTTAATCCTAATAATCTTTACTTGAACTTTCCTAAAATTTAAACTTACTATTCAAAAATGCCGAGTATATCGGCATTTTTATCGCCCTGTGTGATAAACCTCGTCTGATCTATATTAAATCCTTCCCCTACTTTTATCCTAGTCAAACCTATAAACGTTAATCCACTCCAATACTACCAACACCTTAATCATATCCACTAAATTCTCCCAAGTAAAATGTAAACCTTTATCAATCTCACCCTTGATCCAACAGGCCGTTCAACCTTTTCATATTCATAATTCTTCCCTAAACTCTCCTTCTCTACTCCCTTACGTGCCTTGCTCCCCCCCAAGCCTAGTCAAAATCCCCTTTCATTATGTAATCCGTCACATGATATTTCTTCCCTTGTGGCTAGTGTCTATCCCGTGGCGTACAGGCAAAGTTGAAACTTTTGCTACTATTCCTCCACTTTTTGTTAAACATTTGTATATTATTTCCCCGGAATCTTTCATCTAGATTCCCTAAACTCCATGTACCTACCCCCAGAACAACATTTAACACCAAAATATTACGTTATAAACGCCAAAAATGCATTTGCACGTTCCATATAAGGTATCAACTTTGTTAAAAAAAACCTCTCCAACTACAATACGTACACCCCGTGTATCATTCATATGGCAGACAAAAATCATACAACTCGTTTTACCTGGAATATGTCACGTTAGTACATCTTTAACCCAAGCTTACTTTCAAAATTCTTCCCGTATAATACGCACCTCAAAGAATCTCCGTAACCACCACACTTGAAATATTCCTTCACACATCAACATGATAATTTGAAATATACTCCACCATTTGACCCGCGAGTTAGTACTTTCCGCCGTGTTACGATGCATCCGCTCACGTATCACCAAGTAACTTTGCTCATCCTTCAGCGCTTGGACTCCCGAAGTAAGCTTCTCCACTGCAAAATCTCATATTAGCCTCAATGTGTCCCTCAATAAACTACCCTCCAAGCTCATTTAATACCTTCTTTCTCAAGTGCAGTATGTGGCTCTTCATTCGCCGGACTTTTCAAAATTGTATGAGTATTAAAAAAAACCTCCTTCGTACCCGACGACCAATTTTCATTACTAAAGCAGTAATAATATCTAGCTGCGTCTTTCGCCTCTACAACATGATCACCTTGGCTAACACTTTTATCATGAACCAAGAATCCGTACGTTGGCGTTTGAACCTACACATTTAGTAAAATGTATCTATTAGCTTCATCATTTCGCAAACTAAATCTTTCGTATCATCATATCCCACCGCTAATCCTAAATTTCTTCTTACCCAAAAATCAATAATATTCGATAATGGTGTGCTATTCTCACGCTCCCCAATTTGAAATGTTACCGTCAACCGGTCCCCTACTCCAAGATCTTCCGTGAAGCATTCACGCGTATGTGGTTTAAGCACCATATTATGAGCTGCACATACTGTAAAGCTAAACACAATCCACACCATAAAAATTCCATCCCTCAACCAAAAAAACCCCATCTTTAAAATCCCCTTCTTTAACAATCCAGCGTTACAACTCACTTAGGAATAGCAGAGTCAACGCATCTACCAAAAAAATATTTTCCCCTTCAACGTGTCCTCGCCGTATTCAAGCAATCTCGCCCCTGATTATGTAATCTTTCCCGATAATTGTTCAGGCATAAAGTGAAGAAAGTTTCGTTTAATACAAAGTTACCAGGTTAAATACACTATAATAATAACGTATTGAAAAACTTTATCACTGTAATTTTTCACCTTTTTGTGCAAATAAATACCTAATTTTTTCCCTCTAACTTCCCCTTCAAAATCCCCCCTTCCCCCTAGTACAGGCTCAGGCACGTGCATTCTCCATCTACTGCACAGCCACACCTCTCGTGGCAATTTATCGGTCCAATTTGGTGATGAATAAATTGGACGAAAATTGCAAAATTCAAAGTATACTTTTCTAATTAGCAGGTAAATTTCTCAATTCTAAAATTTATACTGTATACACTAACCATTAAACTATACTAAATACCTCTGCTCTGACTTTCCTCTTCCTCCAAACCCATAACCCTTACGTGAATAAGGTATTGCCGAATTTCTAAAAATAACCATAGCGGGTGACGATTTCCGAGTTTGCCATACTCTTTAGTGTATGCGTTCGCTATCGATTAAAGGAACGCGTGACTTAATCACCATGAAATTTCGTAATAGGATTCACAGATTAACAGGTTAATTCCCTTCTTAAAAAAACTAATTCATCAACGGTCGTTCAAAACGTTTTTACCCTCGTGTCTACACGATTATTCAAAACTGGTGAACTCATGGGGTGGTAATATATTTTACGCTCTAAGCAACCGCTTGTAATCAAAAGATAGTACTGGGTCAACTTTTAACACACTCAAGTTACCAAATCGGTCTACTTACCATTTGATAATAATGCCGTACGAATACCGTGTGAAACCGAATGAACGATTGGTCATTCGTCGAAAGATTAAGGATAAATCGAGCACGTCGGATGATTGCAAAAAACGACGACATCCTCGTGTATCATTTTGGGATTACTTTATACCCCATCCCAGTTTTCCGGTAGGGATAAACCTGTACACAATGATAAACGTATATTAACTTTGAGCATTATTAGCAGACTACATTACCACCTAAATGGGTGACAAATGATATGATATCTAGTCGACAATCGTCCCGCTCAAGCTCCGGAGACGTAGCCAAAACGTGCATTCAAATTATAAAATCTCCTGGCGATGATAAACTTGATATATTGAAAAATAGCTGTACCAAATCTGACGATCTAGCTTATTGTAACCACGGTCTTAAAGGTAAGCTTGCACTTATACCCGTTCCTTCTATCACTTAAATCCCCCGTACAAACTCTTACATACCCTCTGCAGATGTACACAAACACCGTGGGAAATGCTGTCGTAGTACCGGTGACCGTTCATATCAGTGTCACGCTTCACCCAATGCAAGCATTAACGATGATGATTCCAAACCCACTGAAGCCGGACGTACGTACAGCTTTACAGAAGACCAGGATCAACTTATCCTTAAATTAAGACGTGAAAAAGTTTCATGGAAAGACATCGCAGATGAACTGGGTTTAAACAAAGAAGGAAAGCACGAAGTTAAAAAGCGCTTTGTACAGTTATTAGTATCTAAGTTTGAAGCTCACGAAATCGATCAAGAGAGACAAGACGATCCTACTGATGAGGGAAAGGTCGAGGAAGGTGAACGCGCTAAGCAAGCCCCCGAACAACCCCCTGATGAAGATACCACTGCCAATAAAAATGAAGTAGACGAAGCTGAAAAGGCTCTGAGCAAATTAAAATTTTGCGAGCACCATTGCAATCTATCGGAATTGCAACCAGATGAACGTTTCGGTCAAGAGCAGGTAAGCATTCTATTAACTCCTCAGTTCCAAAACGCCAAATTAACTCCGTACATAATCCCCAGATCGATATAATGAAGCGCATATTCTTGCAAGACCAAAAATTAATTTGGATACGGTTAGCTTCTCGATTTTATGATGAAACTGGCGTTCGGTCCAGCCCTGATACCATTGCTCAAAAATTCGCCGTGGTAGCGGGAACGTAAGTTTTCGTAACCAACCCACCAAGTAACCCTTTGTAAATGTGATCCATATCAAATGAAACATCGAGTAATTTGAATCATATGTCACTCGTATATTTTTTCAAAGAATGTTTCTTTGATCTAATACTTGTTTCTTTACCCCCATCAAGCATAAACTTGTATAAGCCCCGTTCGATCCGATGAAATAATCATAGGATAGGGATAAATCAGCAAGGCTACCTGAGTAATAACGTCAAAATGTGTCCGAGCCGCTAGACGGTTTTGAGCCGACAGAAGGGAATTTTTAAAAGGTAAACTCTTCATACACTGTAAAGGTGATACTGATTTATTTGATTCACTTTCACCCTCAGAGTGGACCGGTCCTGATGCCGTCTGCTCTACTAAAAATATAGTATCAGCAGTTACCTGTGGTGTATGATAACTGAGTAATGGGAAACCGTTAATAAACCCCGATATCAACATGCAATTTCGTGTATGATTAATATCCCAGAATCGCAGCAAAGATCCCGGTCCGGCTGATATGATAAAGTACGACTGTTGCTGTTGTTGTTTTACGTTAACATCACGATAATTCCCCAAGACATGGTGCGTTCCTGTAGTAAACGAAGTAATAGATTGATCTAGGCATGTTGAGTAATTCTTATCCAGGGTGTTGGCGAGAATCACGTCACGGAATTCTCGTGCATCCATCTTTTCAACGTCAATCAATTGATACACTTTGGGTGGCTTTTCTTTAAACGTAAGATACATTTCCCGACATACATTAGTATGTATATCCCAAACAGTTATATCTTGATGTCCAGTTCCACCAACTAGAATAACACAATTACGACGCGAAGAACCACGACCTACTCCTGGTAAAATCTCCACTTGATTAATAGGAAATGCACCAGGAAACATTGAACTTTTAACGCGCAATTTAAAGCGTAGGTCCCAAAGGCTTAAAATCCCGTGTGACGTAACAACAAGAAGCCAATTTCGATTTCGATCAATACATAGGTTAGTAGGAACCCCAAACTTTGCCGGATTCTCAAGTATGTAATGAATTGTCATATTTGATAATTTGATACATAATATCCTTGATTTGTTTGTTGCACATAGTAGAAATGCCTGGTTCTGCCAAATAAAGCTTTCCCCACACATTGCATATTCGTCTGACCTATCAAGATGAAACTGTTTCAAAATCCTCAATTTGCCAAGCCGTTTTAGACAAGGTGCCCCTGACCCTGGCTGCCTTCTAGAAGCCGCGGAATTATTCCATTCGACTCTTACCCCACAATTGGACCCACTTTCAGGGTTAATAACCGTTTCCACCTTCATTACTAATATATTTCCGTCCGATCCAGCGCAGACAAAACTTCGAGTGCGATCGATAAAATCGACAAATGTTACTTTAACACCTGCACCAAATGAAAAGGTTGACTTTGACTTGCGTGAAACTTTGCGCTCCAATCTTATAATATCCCATACTTTAACGTTTCCTTCATCATCAACAGTTACAAAAAATGTACTGTCCGGTGATACAGCTATACCGTTGATCATACACGTATGTTCATCTAATGTAGCAATGTGTATACCTTCTGGCTTCCATACATCTTTTCCACCTCTTCCAACAAATGCCCATCCGTTATAACTGTTGGTCATAGGACCAAATTCACCAAGCCCATCATTCAAAAGCGTGGATTGTTCGCAACATATTTTATTTAATAATCGATGCACCGTAGGATCATTCCCCGCGTACGAATGTTCTATCCTCGTATTCTCTTCGATTTCTCTATCATCAATCACACTTTCCTGATCTCTTAAAATTGCTGATGAACTTGATATATGTGTTACCGGCCTCAGTCTATTATCATCTCCATGGCTAACCAAGACTAAGCTACATGTTCCTTTTCCCGGTGATTCACTTGATGTACCCATCGCTTTTTCTTCCTTACTATCTTGCTTTTCATTCCGCTCAACTTCTTTTGTCGGATGAGCCTTCAGGTAACTTGTAGCGTCACTATTTCGTCTCGACGTCCACGCTCTAGATGATCGCCTTGATCCACCTGAATTCCCTCTCCATCCTTTCAATTCCCGCGGTTTGGCCTCAAAAAATATAGTCTGAATATCAACATTAAGATCTTTCAGTGCCATTGTCGACCCACTCTCCATTTCACTTTTATCCCTTTCTGATTTAATTCTTCTCCGTCCCATTCTCCAAATATACTGGCGTAGGCACAATAACTTCAGTTCGTTTTCCGGGGTTAGCCCCGCTTTCCTCAGTCTTGCGATCCATACTTCATCCTCTTTGCTTACTGCTACCTTGCTCAATGCGCTCGTCTCCACATCTTTGCCTGATAAATTTCGAACTATCTCGTTGACCGCATCAAACGGTTCCATCTCCCGACTCTGTGCTGACTTCCAAAATTCACACTTATCAGCCTTAAAGCCATCTCCTTTATCCAATTTCCACACCCAAGACACCGCTATATCCAGCACAATTCGAGGCAACGGTTCCTTCAGAGCTTCAATTAGCTTCACCTGAGTAAACTCGCTCGGTACAACCCGTACATACGGCTTTATTAGAGGCGTAATAATAACATGACAATCTGCTTTACTCATGTACTTTGAGACTTGACTGATAAAGTTAGCACACGCTTCTCGAATCCAAAGATTAGGATGCATTGTAAAGGGGCACACTATTTCGATCAATCGAAATCCCGTCGACTTTTGAAACATTCCTAAGCTGGCCAATTGCCCAAATGATCGTAGAATCTTTTCAATAACAAATTCCTCCGGGTCCGTAAGTGCCTGTATCATTAATGGGAGTATAAATTCCTCCAAATTGGCTGTTCCAACGTAGACTCCAACGCCTACAATCTTTTCAAAAAATGAACACTTTAACATCCAATCCTCATCATTCAAGTACGTATTCAAATGGCTTAAAATAACATCATTAGCCTTGTTGCTACCAAATACAGCGCATAATGTTCCAGCCGACTTAAGGAATGAGCGTCGCACCGTCGAGTCTCGATCACATAGAATGGATTTCGTGTGACTTTCAAATTCGGCGACCAATTCACTTCTAGCTCGATCATACACAAATCCAGTTCTATGACCCCCTTCCCAAGTTAAAGTTTGACCCCCTCCTTCATTAACGGTTATCGCCGCATCTAAAAATCGCAATGCTGTTACAGCTAATGAAGATATACACGAGGCGTACACCGAACGTACAAATACACTCGGTTGACTAGCATGTCCATAAACCAAAGGTTGCATTCGAGGTAGTATATAGTCGAGAAAAATGTGTGCATTAATCGGAGAAACCACTTTCGTCATTTTAGTGAGATGAGTGACCAATCTAATTACCGTAACTTTGACCAGATCCGAAGGATCATCAATTAAACACATCGCATACGGTAAGATCCGATCAAGTTTTGCATCATCTGTGACCCACTTCGCAAACGCTAACATTAACTCACACGCCTGTAACCGTGATGCAGAACGTAAAGTATTACGGACTGAGGATAACACTACTGAAAGAAATATAAGGGTTCCATCGTCTTCCTTGACCTCATTATTCGCACAAACTAGTCGCCGATTATTGGGTAAGCTAAGGTATAATGACTCGTTTAGATCAGAATCCTCGTATGCATTGATATCAGTCAAGTCAATGTTTACATTGGAGTCTTCATAACCGAGAAAATAGGATATTTTATCAAAGTCATTGAACACATGTTCAATTCGAACATCACTCTCTCCATACTCTTCACCCCCAGCTTTTCCACTTCGCCCGCCAAAGTTTGGCTCGGTAATTAGGTGCATATACTCATGTAGAAAACTGTAAAAGTAATCAGGAAAAATTTTACCCCTCCACATTTTAAGATACTCATCAGCGGAGTAGCGTAAACAGGGGTCAAGTTGAATCATATGCTCAACTAGTTCTCGCACGTTATCATCTTCGATATTGGTTAATACAGTCGCCTTTACATCATATTCGCCTCTACGATACTTGAAGAGTTGATGCAAATTAAAAATTGGCGTTTCTAACAACAGTTCAGCAATCACACAACCAGCACTGAAGATATCCATAGCCCAATTAATACCCGCTAGCCCCTCATGTGATAACGTTGAATCTAAAAAGCGCTCCGGTGCTAGATAGCATACTCTTCGGCCACATGTGTCAAAGTAGAAGGAAAAATCCGCCGGATTATCCTCTGGGAGGTATGTAGGCTTGAATTCGGATGAAAAGTCGGTTAGATAAAGCCAGTGCCACGATGTAACAAGAATATTTTGAGTTTTCAAGTCACCATGATAAACGTTCTGCGCGTGACAATTTCTTAGAGCGCAAAGAAGTTGAAAGATAAACCATTTTTTTTCAATTGTTTCCAAAAATGGTCGCGTACTCATGCGATCGTATAGTGAACTGTACAAGTATTGTCGTATTAAGTAGCCACTGGATGCTGTTTCGATGATTCGAAACCATGTTATGACATTCGGTACGTCCATTAAACGTTTTCTTTCATCTAAATATATTTAGCCTTAAATCTTTACCAGGTTAATAACTCCCACTCTTGAATTACATTACTCGAGGGCAACTTACCTAGGATGGCCTTAACACGCTCTACAAACTTGTAGCTTTCATTGGGTTTCATGACAACTTTGACAACTACTGATGTACCATAGTAATGACCTCGTGCTGATTTCATAAATCTTGCATTTCCTAATGACTTTTCAAATGTAAATTTTGCAAGTTCTGGAATATTGAAGCTACCCGGGCCTGCCGGCGCTGATGTTAACGAATATCCTTGACCCATCATACAACTATTTTATCCCACCGATGATGGTGTTTGCCTATACCACGTTTCTCGATGCCCCCCTCCCTTTCTTATGGCTAAATTAATCCCAAGTATTCATTTTATGCGTACACAAGCAAAAGATAGTCCAACTTCACAATGAACAATTATCTTCTACAATCATTTTCAATCATTTCTCTTTCATCAACTCTCCACACCTTCTCCGTCTCATCACGAAAAGCGTCTTCAAAGGTCACGTGTGACCATCACGTGCTCAAATCAATTGATTGTGTATGAATAGATATGGATGGTTGGACGGTGCAGTATAGATAAGGTAATGAGGGATGAAAACAAGATAATGATCAGATTAGTAAATTTAAAGAACGAGTTTACATTATATGGATATAGGTAATGAACACGAAGCTACCATTCTCGCCGTATGTCCTGCACCACGTTCCATTGCGTGAACAACAAAACACATGATTTTATCCTAGTCGTGGGGGCATAATCACGTGTCAAACTTTTGAATTGAACGTGGGCATTAAGCGTGGGTTCGGGGGAATCTGAGTTTGACTTGAGGGTAATGAAGAGGTTAGAATGATCGATTGATTAAATGGTAAACCCGCTGGTGTAATTTATCATCGAGTTTTCTGAAATTTGTTTGCTGAATTAATGATGAATTTTACCTGCAGTTTGTTATTTGCTATGAGGATAGTTTTGCAGTCGTTATTTTTTCGTGGAAATATCCAGGATGGTATTTGATCATTGTGGTATTTTCTTGAAATTATGATAAACGTAGCAAGTTTTGTTTATTGAATCTTCTCACTAAATCATAGCTAACTTAAACCTTGACTTTAACATATACGTTCATGTTTACCCTGGTGTCTTGTTCACTAGTCCGCTACTTAAATATTTTTCACATTGTGCATTTACTTCAGCCATAGAATTTAGAGGCTATTATCTTGGAATTAGTGTTTATTCAAATGTCTATAATTGAATTGTTCTCATCCCATCTTTCGTCTCATCCCAAGCAATATCAAACCCTTTCCGGTCTTCTCGATTCGTCTCGTCTGCTTCCAAAAATACATTTTTCATCCGTAC
>WMKJ01000100.1:0-47647 GCA_009733715.1 Herpomyces periplanetae | reverse complement strand
AAATGATTCCTTCTCATCTTACACGGAGCAACCCTCGAACTTAGAGCAACTTCGTAAAACGCTTCGTGATAAACAAAAACAACTCGATTCACTTAATTATGCCAATTCACGCAACAATGAGGATGTGGTTCTACGCAATAGAAATCAGCGAGCTATCGATGATCTCCACTCCGAGATTAAATTGATACAAAAAGATATCAATCGGCATCCTAGAGCTACCGATTTCACCAACCTCTGTAAAAGTCAGGATGAAATGAAATCCTTGCAACGCGAATTAACTGATCTATTACAAAAATTCCCCCAATTGATTTCCCGAGTTCATAATACTGAAAAGTCCATTGCAGAATGCCGAATGGAATATTTTCGATTGAAAGAGGCTAGAGAAAATGCCGAATTTGCTAATTCAGAGGCAATCGTCGGCTCTGGCCCCGGTGGTACCGTACTCGAAAGTGATCGCGTTCGGGCTAGAGCACGAGCCATGATGCAGCAACGTACGGCTGCCTTAACAGGTCGCTCTGTGGGGAAATTTTCTGGTGCATCTAAACAACGTATAGATGAAGAAAGCGAACGAATTAATACCGAGCGCAGTAAAAATGACGCTATGGTTAGAGATGTTGAGGAGAGTGTACTTGAATTTTCACGAAGTGTTGAGACTTCACTAAAAGCCTCAATTTCTCCCGACAATCTAATCCTCGAGCCAACCGAATCGGAAAAACAGAAGTGGGAAATGGGTCTTGGAGTTGAGGAGGAGGTTAAAGCTTTGATTAATGAGATTCTGCGTTTGCCAAATGATGCCCGAACCAAAAAAGAGTAAGTTTTTCCCGTGTGTAAATTCAAACTTGCCTTATATGACTGACACTTTGTTAATTCCCCGTAGTCTTGTATCATCCACTAGTTCGAGTCGGTCAGGTACCCCGAATACAAATCCCGAGGGAAGTACAAGTAAACCGCCCGTGAGAGAAGCGAAGCCAAGCGGAAATTACAAAACGCCCAATGAAAGAGCTGAATTCATTAAACGTCAAGCCGCTCAATGTATGGCCGAACGATTAGCCGCCCTAGGATTAGATGTTCCCTTGAAAAAGAATGATGAACGAGAAAGTGAACCAAAGCCTGATAAGGGCAAACAAGAGCGCCTCGAGCGATTGCAGCGGGCTGAAATGGAAGATGCGAGATTGGAAGAAGAAAGAAAACGCCGATTGGCCGATGAACGGGTCGAACCACCCGCTCCTGGACCCATACAAACACCAGTATCTTCTTTGCCGTCAATTTCGCCTCCACGGGTGCTTGTAACAACCGAGAACAAAGGACAATTACCCTTGCCTTCAATGTCATCAAAAAGTTCCGAGATGAACGTGAAGGATGAAAGCGAGAAGACTAATGTGTCACCCAAAAGTAGTGGTGGTCAAAAGAAGGATGAACGGAGTTTGTGTAAAGAAGATATTGCACGTGAAGAGGCGGCTACGTTAGCACGTTTACAGGAGTTAGAAGAACAAATTCGCCAGGGCAAATTGAAAAAGGAAGAGGAAAAGCGTAGAAAACGTGAGGCACAACAGCATTTGGTCAAACTTGAAGCTGCCAAGGAACGTGAAAAAGAATTACAATTATTGCTAGCCTCAATTGAGGCAGATGATTCTGATGCATCATTATCCAGCGCCGCTAACTCCAATGGGCAAAATGATGGAGCAGAGAATCCTGCTAGCACGGGAGTGACGGATAATCCGGGGGCAGTGAATTTGTCAACAACGGCGGGTCCTAAAGTTGCGAAGATCGACGATGACAATACGACCAGTAATGCGGGAAGGGTGGAAGCGGTTAGTGTAAGAGTTGAGGAAGCTGGTTCAGCTAATCCGTTTCTCCGTGGTAAAAGTAGAGATGTAAGTGATGGATGGAACCACTCATCGTCGGCAATAGCGGCCACCCCTACGACAGTAAGTGGACCAGATGTGCGTGGTGGCGTATCAGTATCAGAGACGAATCCCTTTCACCGATTTAACGAGCAACCGGATTCCGCCAAGGCAGTGAATAATGAAACAGTGAACACAAGTGGCGTAGGCTGGATTAGCGCACGTCGAGCGCAGAGAGCCCGTATAGAAGCTAATGATGATTGGTCCGAAGATTCTGATTCCGAAGCTGAGCAGGAAGCCCGGCGAAACTTCAGACAAGCGGGTGGCGGAATTCTCGCAAGTAGCGCGTACAATGGTGGTGCACAGGAATCAGGCAATGGTAACGAAAATGGAACTGTACGGCGAGACCGGGCTGCATCATCGTCAGATTTGTCTAGTGAAGACGAGGCAGGATTAATTAGCGGCAGCGCTAAACAGTTGGCTAGTATTCTTTTTGGAACAATGAGTGCCCCCAAAGTTCATTCAACTACTGCACCGTCTGCTGCCGGTCCTACTAAATCCGTGGGCGGCGGCCCCGCCCCCGCTGACGTTAGTGCCGCGACTGGCCTTCCCGTACCGCCGCCGCCGCCGCCTCCACCTCCTGCCCCTGCGCCAACTATGAATCGAAGCGCCCTGCTCGAACAAATCCAAGCAGGTAAGAGCTTGCGAAAAGCTCCTGCCACGCGCGACGCTAGCGAAAGCTCGCTCGCCGGCCGTGTTCTCAATTAACCTTCTCCCTGTCTCCTTGCCTGTCCACCTACTCGTTTACACGCTTTACAAATTGTCTGTCCTCTCCCACGTCTTCTAAGTATACGCGATAATTTTAACGTGCAATTAATGTAACAACCAACGATTCATGAGTCAAGTTTAAGAATAAGTCGCAAAATTCACAAAATTGAACAAACATTGAAGAATGTGTCGGTATGAAGATGGGTGTGCGCAGGCTAGAGCTTTATGTACATCAGTGTGAATGTGAGTTGTTTAAATGTAAGAATACGTTATACGACGCAATGGACGTGCCCGTTGCATTCGTGCCCAATCTAAATCTTCAGCTCAATCTTCCGCTACATCGACCCGGAAGAGAACCTCTTCAAGCCACGCTTCCAAAAACGGTGGCATGGCACATTTGCCCGGCGTAGGCCCTCCCCCTTCGCACTCCGCCGCTGCACCATACTTTGCACAGTCATGAGCCACGTTTCCGTGTACGGACGATGTCGCAAATTGTTGATGCGAAGACGACGAGGATGTCGATGAAGACGATGATGATGATGAAAACGACGAGTACGACGATGACCTAGGCGATTCACCACAATTCGATTCCGAGTACTTTTCCGACGAACAATTACATTGATCATTAACATCTTGAACAAGGGGTATCTTCGCATCAAACTCGTCAATTTCGTAAAACAGCGCAATAACGTGTTCTACAAGTAGCTGAATTCGTCGTTGATGGGTCTGCATTTTCCCGATTACTGACTTTATGGAATCCGACTGAGCCCCTACTAAGGCTGACTTCGGGCATCCTGATTCGTGACGAGTTCCCTGATTTAGTACTGTGCTCTGTGCAAGTGGTGATAAATACCCAGAAAACCTATTTCCATTATTCACAGCATTTAGGCAGTTTAACCCACCGAATCCAGTGTCAAGTCCGATATCCTTCGGCTGAGTTGCCGAAACAGGGGGAGGTGCTAAACCTTTCTGTTTAATATAAGGAGAGTGACCGAAGGACTGACGTTGTTGGGCAAGTCGTTGCGATTGCCTGGCCACAAGGGCATCAACACACGCTGATCTCCGTTTCAGTGCAGCTTTAAGGGCGGGTACCACAACTGCAGAAAGTGCAGTCATTTCATCCGCATTGCTACTATGGGGCGGATTAATGGAACCGGATTTACCTGTGATGCATGATAATTCATCTTTATTCTCCAAGGGACATGCACCATCGCACCGAGTTCCGGCATTAGCCTTGGCTAATGCCTGCGGATTAAATCCATCACGCGGAGACTCATTAATTGGGCAAACAGGAGCACTAATATTTGGTGCTCGTGATGATGTATAACCTTGCAACACAGGATTCGGGGGGGAGAGAACTGAACTCTTTTGAGAAGGGTTCGTTATAACGGGAGAACGAATGTATCCTGACGGTGGGGAATTGTAGAATTGAGACTGATGCGGGTTACCGAACGGATGTTCCCCGGGGTTATTTCTGTAGCCACTGACATTAGTTGCGGTGGTGACGGTAGTTGATACCGGGGCTTGATTGGAACGTATAGGTGAGCGCATATTCCCTGGGCGATTTTGAGAAAGTCCATACTGATTGGACGACCCCGATGTAATACAACTCGAGTCCAAATTTCCATACAACGCTCCAGCAGCTCCTAATGGCATGCCCAGATTCAGGGCCATAATTTGTTCGGTGATCAAACTTTGTGATGTTGGGGGTGATGATATGCGTGACAACTCCCTTTCACGTTGCAATCTGTTCTCTTCCTTTTGCAATTCGTGCCTCAATTGACGGGATGGTGATTCAGAGCTAGGCGTACTATTCATGTATAGCGGTGATGGAGAGGGCTGAGAGAATACATAACCACTCCGAGGTTTATCAAATAGTATGTTCGGATGGTTTACAACATTTTTCTGTGGAACATGTGAATCCACGGTAGGGGATGTTGGCAGTGATGATGGAACAGATCGAATTTTAACTGTACTGCCGGGCGATGTAGCTCGCATATCGACCCAATCGGAATTAAACTCATCCTTTGCTTCAACAGGTAACGAATCGTGACTAATCGTATTATTGTTAGGTTGAGATCTGGATGAACGCTGCTGCTGTTGTTGGGGCTGAGATGTCTGAAGACGATGGTATTGAGACTGCTGGGAAATAGGTGTACCACCAGAGCTTAGAGGGGCGTTCAATGATGAAGCCTGGGGAGTTTTCGTAGTGTGACTTGAGGGTGATGAGCTTGAAATTAAGCGTTGAGGCTGTTGTGACGTTGTACTGCTTGAATCATTTGGTGCGAAATCAAAACATCCAACCCTTGGCACGCAAGGGTTGACTCCACTTTTGAGTACACGAGTATTCGTAGCGGCATCGTTCATAATCTTGAGAGGACCACGGGATACATCAGGTCGTATAGTACCAAAATCCCAGAGATCCTCATTCTCTTGAGATCGATTGTTCCTGGCAAAGTAAGCACGAGTAGAATTCCCCGATTCATCAACACTGTCGTCATCATGATCTCCACGCTGTGCTTGCCAACGTTCATAGCGTTCAATTAACTCAGTAAGATAGGAAGTTTTCTTAGCTCGTCGCACAAAGGAATGGCGTAACAGTTCTTTAGCTGATGGACGTTCCCGAGGCTCCTTGCGAAGACAAAGTTCAACAAAGTCTTTGAACGCTTTACTAAAATTTCCGGTTAATTGCGGTGGAGGATTTTTCGGGATAAGAAAAAGTACCTTCATAGGATGAATATCAGAATACGGAGGTTCTCCATAGGCTAATTCTAAAGCCGTTATACCAAGGGACCAAATATCGGCTTTATGGTCGTAGCCTGACTGTTTGATGACTTCAGGGGCCATCCAGAAGGGTGTTCCAACAAACGTATTCTTCTTGGTCATTGTGGCAGACAACTGTCCTGACACTCCAAAATCCGCCAATTTAACGTGACCATTGGCGTTGAGCAGTATATTCGCAGCCTTGATATCGCGATGTAACTTGTTATCGGCATGAAGATACTCTAAACCGAGCAAAAGCTCTCTCATTATAATGGAAATGTATTCTTCAGGAATCAGTCCGGGCTTCATTAAATCTCCACAACTACCACCAGCGCAAAATTCCATGATGATCCAAAGGTCTGAACCCTTGAGATATGATCCATAGTACTTTGTGACGTAGGGAGAATTAAGCTCTGATAATATGGCTATCTCTTGTATTATATCATCTACTTCATCTTCTGCGTTTTCCACATCGATTATTTTGATGGCAACCGCTTGACCGCTACGCTTGTCAACTCCCTTGTAAACTTTACCAAAGCTTCCACCTCCGATGCAGTTCTGTTTGGTATAAACGAGTTCCGGATCGGCGTTATTGCCGCTCATAGCACTATAGACCGTCATATTGACAGCAAGGAAGAGCAATGTTGGAGGGAAAATCCTAAATACTCTACATTAGCATCTAGGGTAGTAAGAAGTTTGACGATAATAGTAAGGCAAGAACGCAGGATATGTAGGGAATTTCGAACGCGGGTGAAGGGAGGATTCAAAACCCCAAAACGACTGTGCTAAGCAAAGAGAAATATGAAGGAGCATATCGTACAAACTAAATCAAAACTTACCCCGCCCAATTGAAACTATGTTGGAAATTGACGAAAGCCCACGAAATGTACCAAATTGCTAAATTTGCCCGTCGAGTAATCAAACGGTAAGAATGACTTCGAAAATGAAAATGATCAATACCAGAGGATGAATGAGAAGAGAAATTCAAAAGACAGGCAGAGGGTTTGAGAAGATGGAGTATAAGAAGGGCAAAAGGATCGGGAGATACATGTAGCAAACCTTCAACTCTACTCTGCTTAATCAAAGTTGGACCATCTCACGGGTAGCTGTGAGTAAACGGGAACAAAGTTAGACTCTTCTCCGCAATTAATACGATTATACGAGTCAGTCGCTTGGCTAATTATATCCAAATAAAACGTTGCTGGACCCTACGCAAATTTAAGAATCATCAGTTAACCACATACCGCTGCACATGCTAGTTAAAAAACAACCTAAAACGTGATAATATTTGTATGTATTTAAACTCATCAATCGCAATAGGGCAGACTTGGGAAGATTAGGGGACGAGAAAAGTGATAAAGCGGCAGAAATGATGCAGAGTGACCTGAGATGCGTTAAGCTGCAGGGTAGATCAAAGGCACCAAGCGCTGCAAGAGTATAACAATGACAGTGTAAAGAGAAAATTTAGCAAATTGAAACGAATTAAGCGGTATACAAAAGAAGAATTGACGTCCAGACGAGTGTAAGCGCAGCATGTGTACTTACGAGAAATGAGAAGCTATAGGTAGGGAAGTCGAGCGGAATGATAGAGAAATATTTATTTATTTATTTATCAAACAGTCAGACCCGAGCCTAGTCTGATAATAGTAAAGTAAGGACGGAGAGAGGGACACTGGCAAATTAATAGCAGCTTCGAGGCCTGGATAAGTTTAAGCTTAACTGAACAGGTGAAGTTAGCACATTAGTGTGCAAGTGGCCAATTGACAAGGGAAAAATATTTGAAGATGCATGAGAAAAGAATTAAGCAAAATGGCGAATACGCTGTCACTAATACGCGGTACCGTGATGAGAAGTCCGCGAGATAGGGAGGGATGGTTAGATATGAAATGACGAACCTTGGAATGGGGAATACGGACTTGGAGAAGTGGGGAGTCACAATTGAAACAATTCCCAGAGTAAGTGAAGAGTGGACGAACGAAGTTGAGGATCACAAAGGGTGTGGAGAGTATACAGAGATAGGCGCAAATACACGGTTAACTTAATATCAAACGCAGAGGAGACGGAACTTCTTGGCCAATCAATGGAGGGAAGTTAACGAATTAGGGAATAAGACGTATAGACAGGGTGGAAGCAAACGAGGATCAGCGAAGCACAAGGACGGATCTGGAGAGACGGATGGATGATGGGAGTGGGTAATGGATAGGAAGAATAACCCGAAAAAAAATTGTATGGTATGACCAAGCTAGTAACGGGTAGTTAAAAACGATCCCCCTGAAAACGGTGTAATAAAGGTGGAGTGAGCGCTCGCTTTGTGCGACGTTTGATCGGATATGGATGAGGAAAGGATTTTGAATGGTATTACTAAGAAAGAAAATAAACAACAGAGAAGCCGGCGAAGCGTATTGTTATGAAACGGGTTACGGGAGGATGAGGTAGGTATGCGGACGATGATTCACAATGGAGCTGAATAGTTTGATTTGACAAACGATTAGGAAACGGGATAGGGTGTAAAAGAACAACGGGCGTTGTAGCGTAAAATGCTATGGAAAGTTTTACCGAGAAGAGCGTTGGCAGGGGAGATGTATGAGGGGGGAGGGGAGTGAGGTAACGGATATTAAGAGGAGAGAAAGCATGAAAGAATTGATACGGTTAGTAAATGCTGATGATGGAGTTGGGAAAAACAAGACAATTGGTAACATAGAAACGCGAAAGTATGAAAGTAAGGAATGATGAGGGAGATTGGAATGTGAGTATAAAAGTTATGATATGGATAGCAGAAGTAAGGTTTTGCGTGGAGTGTGAGTCCCGGCCAAAAGGAGGGGAGGAAGACAGGGAATGATGATGGACTTATATACGTATACGTATAGTGAATAACTAAGCTAAAGATATTTAGTGAAAGTGAGTCAGATAGCTCAGCCTAGCGTGGAATAATGTAATGTGGTGTGGGCTAGGATTCAAAATCCGGGGAAACGGAAAGAGCCATACACAGGTAATTAAAATGATTATATGAAAAAAAACCAGGTGAAATTGGAAAGTAATAGACTTTTCAATATATCACCAACGCGGTGAATTGGGAAAATGTTGAGAACTTGAAACCTTGATAAATGGACCAATAAAATGCTAAGCATGTAAGCTCTCACCAAAAAATTAAGTTTGTTGAGCTCAATTTGTAGGTTAGACTTTCCTATTTTAGTATAACGTTATTTTATCTCAACTGTAAATTTGAGGGAAATAAAAGTATTGGTAGGGCGTAGGAGTAGCCTGGGAAGTAGGAATTGAGTTTTATTGGATGTAGGGTGTGAATGAGGCAGTTGAAGTGAAGGCCGAGGGAGGGAGTAACTGGGTAAGAGAGGAAGTGGGTCTTAGTGGGGATCTGAATGGAAGGGGGGGGTAATTTTTATATATTTATATAACTATTATAGGCTACGGTTGACTGCTTTTGCTTGATTAAAATGGTTTGAAGATATTTGTACGGTCAATTCGATTTACTCGTTCCTCTCCCGAACAACCAGAGTTTAGATTAGACGCCATTACGAGCAGGCGGAATATCATGGAGGTATTAATGTAATATTTCTCATGCGACCGCCCATCTCCATGGGATCTTATGGGCTAAATAAGAATATAATTTGTGTAGGGAGAATGGGGAATGGATGGATAGGGACGACAGGTTTGAAATAGGGAGTGGGGGTGAGGAGAGGATGCTTCTGGAGGAATATGCAAGTTGTAAGGAAAAGGACATGAGAATTTGTGGAATGGAGGGCGGAGTGTTAAATTTTTGTTCAATGGGTAGTATGGTAATGGTAGGTTTAAAGTTAGGTCAATTGTAAACGGAGGGCATGAAGGATGCAAAGGGAATCGAGTGGTATAAGATGGGAAAATTTTAATTATAAAAACATATTGAACTGAAGTGTCGGGTTCAATTCTGCGACATTTTTAAAAATTTAGAGTGGATCATTACAGATATGCTGACGTCAATATTTTATTAGGGTAGAATGAAGGCGGTGCAAAACAAGGGACCCATAAAAGCGCAAACGATTAATAGAACACGAACAGGTTAAACGGCTAATCAAGAGACACGGTTGAAGCGGAGAACCAATCGTCTAGTACTACACGTACATCTTCCGAATGGCCCATGACGATGCAAGGATTATTGCAGTACGCAACAGTTACCACACAAGCAACCCAAGGAGGTTTAGTCGGGGTAGTAGGGAATTTGTGAAATGATTATAGTATGTATACATATATATATATATATATGGTTCGTACACATTGATTTTGGATGTAACTGGTTCGCCGTTTTCGCTTTTTACGGAAATTTATGCGTTGGCCCGCGTAGATGCGTTACTTTTTACACTGTTTATCAAGGCAATAACATGCCAACGCTCCCTAGCTGGTTCAGTCTCCCGGTTAAGGAAAATAAGCTGAACGTTAATTGTGTAAGGGGTTAAGAATTACCCTAATAAATAGGCAATACTTGACCGCATATCTTATCACAGTTTTAACGGTAAGGCGTGTCTAAATTATAATGATAAACGTGTAGAAAGACTTGCATCACTCTTTTGTAAAATTAACCGAGTACAATTATGCCTCTCATCAACATGCACTGTGTGCGTGTGTGCGTGTGTGCGTGTGCATACATGTTCATATACACACACACCAGGTAAACATTTAACGGTTAACAGTCAAATGAGTACCAAGATTCATCTTTAAAATCCAATTGGTTATAAATTCAAGCTTCAATATTAAGCCCTAAAGGTACAATGCCAAAATGGTTTCATATGTACTTAACAAGCTTACTTGGAATAAACAGTTCGACGGGAAAATCATGTATACTTTGGCCGGCCCGCGGGAAAAATATGGTATAGCGTGATCTACTCTAGATTTGTATAGGTACTAATGAATAAAATAAATTGAGAATTGAAATGAAATATACTTTCCGAGCATAAAATAAGCGAATCATACAAACAATTTGATCGAAGAGTAGAAGCAAATTAAAAAAAAGTACGTAAACGTACACCCATATTGTAACTTTCATCCTGTAATATACCAACCAGGACATGGCACAGCACGGCGAGATTCGTGATAATACAAGGTCGATTTCCTTGTAATGACAAGAACAATTTTCACCCGACTGAATGCAGGAAAATACAAGCATAGCTGGCGACCAATTCTACGCAAAAATGATGAAATCAGGACTAAAGGAGGACCGCAAACTCGACTCTTAAACTATGTATCCACACCATGATACACCTTGTTCGGCCCTACACATATGCGCTATGGGAAATTCAGCAACAACATTTGTATCATTACCGTTAAGGTGAACTATCGTTATAAAATTGGTTCAGTTCTTGGATAATCGAACTCCCGATAATATCTTCCCTACTCTCCCAAAAGCTCTTCCTCCATTGCTACTACTATTTGCCCCATTCATTATCACTGAGGCATCTTCAGAATCTTCCTCTTTTATAGTAGCAGGCTGATGTCGATTTCTCCATTCTGTTCGTTTTCTTCGATTATGAGATACATTACTTGCTGAATCGTCGGGCGCAATTTCACTTCGATCATCCCCTAAACCATCATCTGTTTCAACATCCCACCCATTTCTTAAATTGCCATCCATATCTCGTACCATATCATTATGACGATCATTGTATTGCTCATGTCCATTCCTAAATCGATTCTTTAATATTAAACCTACTCCTCGTTCGCGTAACCTTTGTCTAACTGCTTCAGCACGATTGTGTAAATCTTCAAAAGCATTCTCAAGTGCCTCCATGCAAAGATAAATTTCCTTTTCAATTTCCGTAACTACCGCAATTTCTGTTTCTTCATCCAATTGAACTGGTCTCCCAACTACTCCACCGTTCATATCTCCTCTACCTCGCTGATCATTCAACACACCTGCACTCGTACTACTATTACGACCTCCACTCCCATTCGTTGTCGTTGTACCATTCCTCGAGCTTCCGTTAATATTGATATTCCCATCACTTCCGTGTGTTACATCAACTCGACCCAACCGATGTGCATCGGGTGAATATTCCTCAGCTCCACTCCACAAGAACCCGTCAAACCTTCCCGATGTCAATATATCCCATTCGTGTTCACTTATCGCAGCTAATGTCGCAAGGACCCCATGCATGTTCACATTTTTCAATAGATAAAGTGTAACTTCAGCTGGCCGAGGTAGTCTTGACAATCGATATAATCGCTGAATGGCTACAGCTCCTTTGCCAATAGTCTCAGACTCTGGCATTCCAATCACACTGTGTGTATACCCTACTGGCCCTTCGTCAAAATTACCGTGCAAAAGAAGCTGAAACATTTGCCTTTCATCAGGTTCTAAATGTGTTAATATAGCAAATGTTAACGTATCATCATCAACTTCTGCAGGAGGGCTAGACGGCTCTTCAGGTTGGCTTGATAACCAATTTTGTACCGCTAGTTTTGTCTTTTTACTCTGTCGGATGTAATGTTCACGATACTCCTGCGGAACATCTATATCCAAATATTTCATCGGTGCTTCAAACTTCTCATCAGCAAACATTCCCGATCGAGCTTTAACCGCTGCCATGTTAATAAAAAAGGGCGGCCAACACGGTAACTCCTGACGTCCTGAAACGTACTCCAATACTTCACCCCAACTCATCCCGCAGCTATGATATGACATTTGTCGACGAAATGCTGAATCGGTTTCCGCATTCTCTTCACATATCACACACTTGCAATATTCAGAGGAAATATTCCGCGCGAACACTGCTTCTAATCGATCCAGTAACCGTCTAGCCACCGAGCGATATCCCGATGCTACTGCAAGAGATCCATTTCGACTAATCACTGAATCATAATCATCTAATAATCCCTTAAATGGTGAGAAGATAGATCGAGCTGCTGAATTTAGCGAATTTCTATACTGATCAGGCTGCGTCGACGATTGATCTTGGAGCAGCACATCACCTTCACAAGACTGCGGAAAGACAAAATTCAACAACATAACACGTGGTACAGTGTGTGTTAGGCCACCATTTTGTAAAAGGTAATCCACGCGGGGAGCATTACTACCGAAATTGTTAAAATTTGATTCGGGTGTTGAAGATGCAAATTTCTGTTGATAAACTCTTCCCCCTTGTTCTCGTGTGGCAAAATCTACATTTTCATTGGAAGTATTAATACACCTTCGTGAATCGTATTGGGACAACCGGGTAGATTCGTCAACGTTACGGTAAGGCAAATGTGGAGGGTAGTCATGCGAATTAACTGTGTTAGGTCGATAGCTATAATTTGCCTTCGACATATTCATCCTATGATCCGGTGAACTAGTGGATTGAACATGGCCTGCTCGATTATAATCATGGGGTGCGCCACTTTTACGTATAGTTCTTGATGATGAAGCATCAGCACAGCTGAAGGAAGTTTGATCATCGGAAGGCATGGCATAATTATCACAGGCGTATGGGTCATGTCTATCCACCTCATAGGTTGAAGTGTGACATGTGTTTCGAGCGGAGTAAGGTCGATCAGGATGGTTGGTATAAGAGGCAGAAGTGTTATTACGATATGAACCAGTAACTTCATTCGCCGTGGTATAAGTACGATCATCATAGTTGTGTCTACTCGAGTGCTCCTGGGAAGGGTGAACACAGGTAGGAAATTCCTCGACTGAAGTAGTGTGATTAGCCGATGATTTCTTGGAGATGGGCTTTTCACCGTTACGGATATCGCTGAAAGTAGTAGGAGGTGTGATTGAACAACTTCGAGAAGAGGCGTTCAAATTATTTTCCGTGGCAGTTAAAGGAGGACTCGGGGGAGTTAGACTTTTCTTTTGTGATGGAGAAGCGGAGGTGGCAACTCTGTTGGAGGCAATACCGTTTTCCTTTAACGAGGTTGCATGGGACTTGGAGGGGTGAGATCGGGTAAAGGATTGATTGGATGACACACCGGTATCTCGTTTTAGTGGGGTGGGTGAATTTGGTTGGTCTGTAGTGGAAGTTTGATCGGTCGGTATATGGCCAGAGGCGCCGCTGGCTAGGTTAGCCGAAGTGGGTAGTTTTCCCGAGGAATTTGACGGATACGATGAGTAAGGGTGGGGGGGAGCATTAGATGGAGTAGAGACGGTTGAAGTTGGTATACCGATAACTTCACGACAGTGTTGCTTGGAAAAGGAAGGATATGAAGATGATACGGTACTACCGCCTTTAGAGGGCGAAGCCGTGTCAACACGTCTGAGGAGTTCTGGAACCGTGGTAGAGTAGGGCAACTGAGTATTCAAGGTAGGCGGAGCAGCAATACGCTGGGATCGATGACGATCTGACTTGCTCATTGTGGAATGGTCATCAATAGTATGAAGATGGTCACGAGGTAGGGGAGAAGAGGAGCGGGCAGCAGCTGATGTAGTGGAATTAGAGAGGGAAGAGTGACGGGATCGATGTGAAGAATTAAGATTAGGAGGAACTGAAGAGCGAGTTACGTTTGAGGAGCTCGATTTAACCTTTACAGGTTTATCCTTAGTGGAGGATTTTTCGTTATCCCCCGTATCCCGGATAGATTTATCGGAGGAGTGGTGGGGCTTTTTTTTCTTCTTGCTACTTCGATGGCTGTGATGTGAATGGGATCTGTGATGGGAATCAGTGTCTTTGCTGGAAGGCATGGCCGACAAGCCGAAAAGGATGTGTGTGATAAGGTAACAAATTAATCATTCAAATAGAGTATTAGGAAAAATAAGGGCAAATTAAGTACGTAAAACAGAATAGTAGGAAAAAAGGTGGAAGATAGTGAAGGAGATGAAAAAGATGATAATTATGGAAGAAAAATGCGAGAAGTGGACATGTAGATATATAAGCCAGCGATGGGAATGGAAGCTTGAGTTTTAGGAAGAATGGTGTAAATCAAAGTAGCGGGAAAAACGGTTAGAACTTAATGATATGATGAGTATATAATTGTGATAGAGAGTATTTTTCCAATAAAGGAGGAACATAGATGAAAAATGGCGATACTATTGTAAGAGAATGATAGAAGATATTTCCATTTGCGAGGAAATTTTGCAGAAATAGTGGGAAGAAGGACACGAGAAGAAGAATGTGCGCTAAACGAGCCGCGATACATAAGATTTTATAGAGAAAAAAATTCTCCCGCAAAAAACCTTTTATAGTGCTTACGTTATCAGTGAGGGCGGCCCAATTGAGCCGAGAAATGAGACAGATTATGTAAGCTAGTGAACAGATGGAGAGGGGGAGGACGGTAGTGGGTGTGGACGGGAAGAGGACATGACAAATACAAAGATAAGAAATACTCCGAGTATACATATGAAGAGCGTAAACTATAAGAGCTCGAATATTCTATGGGGCAACCGATTACCGTTATAATGTAAGGCGAGATGTACATTTAAAATGCCTTGGATTAATGCACAATCCTGACTGTCTGGCACAGCCACGTCCAAATTACTAAGGACGAGTTTTGGCTGGATGAACAAGTGGGAAATATCACGCGACTAGACTTCAGAATATCAGATGAGATGATACAACATGTAACGTGACATGCTACGAGAGGTGCTTAGTCATGCAGTTGGAGGCGGTATTGAGGGATTATTGAAGAGTGCGGGGAAAAGGGTTAAGGGAAAAATATGTTGTAGTAATGGGATTATGTAGGGTATAAAGTAGTAGAGAAAAAGCGAAATATGAAGGAGAGTAATTGGCCTGGTTAAACGTACGTTTGTGACGATAAGTATAGAGGACGCGAAAGTAAAAGGTTAATCCTTGCCTTATTCTACAGCCTGAAAAATATATTTGATAAATTTATACGTTAATAAATCATACAACCAACCAGCTCACTAATCGATTTAGTTATGCAGAACAAAATGTCTAGATATCCATCGACATTTACAAGGGAATCTAACTTGTTAGAATGGTAGGGTAAATTTTATACAGACATTATCATCAAGAGTAAGTAAACCTATGATGCGTGAATGATCCAAGTCAATCTCGTACAAATCATTCACAATACTCAAGCAAACTGAATACTTATACCACACCACATTATACACCTTAATAGCAGTAACCATCTTAACTTGGTTCAAACAGATAAACCATCCACATAACGGACCGCGGCAGACGATGGCGCAAGCAGGGATGAAGAGCTACTGGACCCATGTGATTTTTGACACAAGTCAGTAAAAATGAGGGGTTTTGTAGGGCTGAGTTACCGGGGAGACGTAGTTTGGAAATCGAGGATCCCTGTGTAAACAAACGGTTTGCTCTCGAATGGAAAAGAGTATGAGGGACGTGTTAGAATTAACGGGGAAGTTAAGCTAAGATTAGAATTAGTCTTGTGCAGGTGCAAGTGTAAGATTAACGATGTGAAGTTGACGGGTGGAAGAATTGGTAAATATTTTCACTGTTAAGGGGGAAAGTATGAAAGTTGACAACATACCTTGAAATGAGTAAAAATTTTCTTCAGTAAAATAGGACAATTTCACCCCGTTCATTCTTTCTTAAGCGCAATTTTCGCCACAATTCCTTTTCATCTTCAGCTTTATCCGTCAAGGGCATCTGAGATGATGGTCGGTGATTAGTCGACGCTCCAAGATTTTTGCGGCCTAAAACACTCGTACTGTATCGATTCGACAACTTGAGCTTCTCCCATCTTGCACGATGCCATCGCTTCAAAATCTTGTTCATACTATACCCACGTTCACTGTCAGGACCTTTAACAATTAAATTTAGAAATGTCTCCGGCAGTGAAGATTTACTGCTCACTGTCATAGCAGACTCTGATTCTTTAGATATTAAGCCAAGCGAACTGACACTCTTCACACGATCTCGATCCCGATGGGTCTTATTAACGACCCGCACTCTATGTCCGTTACGATCTCGCGCAATGGCCGTACTTTTCGTAGATTGCTTGTTACTTTTAACCTTTCGATCCTTTTGGGGTGTATAGATCACTAATGCATCGCTACTTTCACCTACGTTCACATCTTCGGATGAATTCCGAGCTGCCACCGGTTTCGTACCATCGTGTCCTTCAACAGTTTTCCTTCGACCACGATAATTCGAATTATTTCTTTGCTTGGTAAACGTCTTGTAATTGGATGAATTGTCCGAATTACTTTCACTCTCAGACGGTGATGAAAAACGACAATAACGATCATCGTATCGATCATTTGAACATCTTTTACAATGATCATCATAATGGGATCGTCCATGCCTGTCTACGCCAGAATGCCGATGACGATACTGGTCCTTACAATCATCTTCTCGTAGACGAGGTATCATAATGGCGGTACATTCACTGTTTGCCAATTTTTTCGGGCGTTTCATGCGTTCTTTCATCCCTGATATATCACCGAATAATACCACTTCCGTTGGAATTTCAATCAATTTACCACCCGTAGCTGTAGCTACATCCGGAGCATTTCTCTCTCGCCTTGAATCATTTTCCGAGAGTAACTTTACACCCGATAATGCATGCTTTTCTCCGTTTTCGCAATTTCGTAACTTTTCCCTCCAGGATTTACTACCGTCTGATAAATTCTTCAAGTTTGCATCAAATATCGTACTATCGTGTGCTGCATCATCAATAAATTTATCACCGCTGACCCTTTCTTTGCGAATTCGCTTTAGTGGGCTTAGTGGACTTTCACCCGAGTATTGACCCTCACCAATACTCGTTAATAAACGTGTAATTCCACAGCTTAGGCCAGTGTGAACTGGTGTTACACCAAATTTGTTCGATCCTTGCCGGCATATACCATTGTCATTTTCACCGTCTAGCTTGGCGTGAGATGTGTTAACGGGTGTAATCATTGGACACGAAGTAACTCGGTTATCCCTTTCCTCGTTCACCATTGTTACCGAGCTAGAATCTTCAATGTGTCCGTGTTTTCGTTTTTTCTTGCCCGAGGTTGTGGCATCAGTTATCGTACCAATTTCACCAGGTTCGAGTTGTAAGGAATTTTTACCACCACAGTTACATCCAGGGTTGGAGCATTGAGAAATTTTACGCGACGGAGCCGGCGTAATTGGCAATTTTGCGGAGGTTGTTGAACAGGTTCCTTCAACTTTGACAACATCAGGTATTGGATTTTGTGCAACAGGTTTGGAGTTATCCTTGGTTACTTGTTCATTTTCGGGTTGAGCCTCTGGATGAGGAATTGGAGCAGCTCCGTAACCGTATCCCACTTTGGCATAATTAGCCTTGGTAGTAAATTCTGCCGCCGGAGGGGGGTATGACTTATGAGGAGTTTGCTCCATCGCATCGAAGAACGTGCACGGTGTATCGTTGTACGCAAAGTACCCTTCAGATGGATGAGTCTGGTAGGGAGTCATTACGGTCAGTGGGGGATGAGGATCCCCATGACACAAATTAGAAGAGTGTGTACAGAAAGTTTCTGGATCATGTTGACGAGAGTGAGCGTGATCATGAGTGTGAGTATGGGCATGAGTATGAGGGTGCGGATAAGCATGGGAATGAGGAATTTGATGTAAATGTGAGTATTGGTGGGGGTGAACGTGAGTATGGGTTGAGTACGGGTGTACATGTTCTTGACCGTGGGCGTGAGGATGATAATGATGATGGGATGAAACAGGGCTGGATGCCATACAGGAAAGATCATATCCGTGGAAAGGATGGTGGTCGGGGGAGGATGAATAAGATGATGCAGATGATAGAGATGAGATGGTCTGATCATCGTGAGAATCGAAATTGATTTGATTGGCGAGTTTCCGGGATGGTTTTGGTTTATAGTAGGAATTATTGGAGCAAGATTCATCCGTGGACGTATGGGGAGAAAGTTTTAAGGTTTTGACAACTTTTCGTTCGCTTGTCACACCGCCCGTATCCAGGCCTGCACGATTTTTGTAAGTTTGAGATGTGGGATGAACAACATGATCACCCGTGGGATCATGATCAGAGGTTACACTACACGTCTGTTGACAAGTGAAAACATCCATGTTAGCATTTTCCATTGAAACATTAGCATCAAAGTTGTAGAATTTAGGTCGTTGATGGGAATTTAGGCTAATTCGGTATGGCAAAACTGCCTTGTACGCTGCTTCAGTAAACTTGGACCGGTAAACCATTATTCCGCTAATTTGACACAATACGACAGGGTAAGTGATTCGAAAAGTGTATTAACGAGCAAGTTTTCACGGATTGACGTGAATGAAGTGAAGAAAAGTGAATAAAGTTGTGTTCAAGTGAATTGAGCACACAAATATGCTTCCCTTAACTATCACGATGTGCTTCGCGTAAATTATTGGCAGAATAAGTTCACGTGGCTCCGAGAAAGAGGGAAGAACGACTGGACTGGGGCAGCATCCCTCCTGCCGTAACAGGAAAGCTTCTTCGCACGAGAGAGAAGTGCGTCATAAGGGAAGAGGGAAGTTTTAAAGGAAGAAGTATATTTGGGTAAATGTTAAGGGAAACGAAAGGATAGACTTACATTGGGAGGGTGATGAATTATCTTAGATTGCGGTTGGTTAGCATGTTCAGTACATGTATAGGATGATTGTAGATGAACATGATCGTGATGATGTGCTCGCGAACTGGATCGGGATTTGTGAGAAGGCATAATAGTCACGTGAAGAGGTTGTGTGCTCACTCATGTGAATGGGTGAAGGAGTTGTATGCAGAGTTTTGTAGTGTATTGTTGATTATGACGGTGATGGTGCAATGAACGAGTCAATTGAAGATAAACGTTAAAAGCGAAAAGTTAAACCGGAGGGTTAAGAAATAATTCATTTATGATTTATTGTGGTAGGGTGATGGAAGATGAATTTGGTGAGGGACGGTCGCTTGACTAAGTGTGATAAATTAGAATTAATAACAAATTTTGGTAATGATATGGACAAAATTAGAAAAGTACAATTGGTTAAGAGAGTAAAAGAGGTAAATATAACATGTATGGAGTTTAATGTGCAATGGAGTCTTTATGGAAAAAATTTTCGCCCTTGGGAAACGAATCTTTTCCTTGTCGATTTACTCTGTTCATAAGCCTGATAAGGCATGAACGACCCTCAACTTAAATAAGTCTTTACCATCCTTTCTACGTGTAAATAACTTTTCATACTGTAAACAAAAATGGTTAACCCGGTGACGAACGGTTTGGTATGAATGTATCGAGGTCACGTGATAGAGTGTAAGGAGGTAGTTGGCGGGGGGCATTTGGATTTGGAGAGGGAGGGGACGTGATTGAAGAAGGCCAATGAATGTATTATGACATACTATAACATGAGTGAGGAAATGGTAGAAATGGGATAATATTGGATGTCAAGCCTGATTTGACATACCCATTTCTACGAAATAGAGGATGGATTAGTCATGCATGATGCTTAGCTAGGCTTAGTCACGGTGGAAAATTGATAACGGGTTTAGAGAGGAAGAGTATGGAGTGTGAGGAAGTCTATGATGATGTTTAGTAAGGAAGTATAAGAGGGTAATTATTTAAAGGTGTACAGGAATAATGGTGGTGAAAACTGATTATTAGGGAAGAATGGATGGAAAGTTATGTAAATTGAGATGAATGTATGATAAGATATTTGGAAAAGTAAGTTGGTCGAATGAACCATTTTAAGTCGTAAGATGACACGGAATGACTTGTAGCACGAAAGGATTAAACAAAGAATTGAATGGGTAGAAGAGAAGAAACTGACAATGTAAGCGATAAGATTTTGTGGGTATAATGGAGGAAACAAAGGAAGGAGGGGAAGGGAAGAAAGACGAAGAAAAAAAAAAGAATCAGGTATTGAGGCTAGGGGTGGTTGTAGTATTTTTATCATCAGCATCAGCACATCCACACTTGTAAAAATCGCCGATCTTATTACAATCGAAGATTTCTTTGCCTAAACGTTCATTAACTAAATTATGAACAAAACAACCCCAAGCAGCTGCGTTAGACCGAGATGAAACCTGTGGTGGATACTGTTTTAAAATAAGACCAAAATGATTGGCACATTCACCACTGCATATAGAGAATAAAATTAATGATGAAGGGTAATAATAAATTAGTAAAAAGTGTAGATATGTTTAACGAGTTAAATGAATATGACTAAATGAAAATTGAAAAGCTTACCATGGATATAACTTTTGGAAAAGGTGAATATACATGCGTAAAGATTCACTTTCGTCGGGTGTAGGATTATCTGGAAAACGAGCAAAAACTGTGTGAAATAGCTTCCAAGCAGCTCTACCTAATTCAGCTTTAGCAGTTTCATTTCCAAGTTTTGAAGCAATTGCCCTTCCATCCATAAACGATGGATTAACTTGATTAATTAACGGTGGCAAAGAGGAAACTGGATTAGAATCGGGCTCGACAATTTCAGAAGGTAATACTTGAGTCGAGCCTTCCTCAGGTAAACTGGAATCAACAAAAACCTTTTTCTCAACAACTTGTGAATTTTGCTGCAAGGGGTAACCATTTTTACGGAAAGTGCGACTTGAAGTGTATGTCAAACGGTCAAAGTCGAGAGGTTCGCGAAGTTTAACCGCGTTGGGGTGAACGGAAGTGAAGAGGAGGATTAGGAGGAAGAAAGCGACAAAGACGAGGAGTAGGAGAAGTTTTCGCGCAGTTCCAGCTACAGATCCTGCAAATGAGAAGGGTATAAGACGTTCATTACGGATAGAACTTGATACAGGTTCATAGTTCCAACGTCGGGGATAGCCATCCATAACTGATTTAGCCATACTTGAGGTTAATGTGTCGTGTGCGTGCGTGCAGACGCGAATGTGTGTATTTAAGAGAGTGTAGTATCGAGTAAAACGTTTCTGCTTTTACACGTTATCAAGAATAGAATTCATAGGAGGTGGATAACACGTTAAGAAAGATAATGAGTTTGTGAGGTTTAACCTAGTTAAACAAAGCTGGGTAAATGATTATACGATAAAGTTTATCTGAATGAGTATTAAGTGCATATACATGCATGCACGTATATACGCTCTAAAAGGACGTTGTGTGCCAAGTAGGTAGAGCGAGGTTGAAGGTGTAAGAAAACCAAAATAGCCCTAACGTAGTCCTGTTGGTTGATATTAACGTTAAAGGTCGTATAATTTCCCGCTATATTTGAATCCGTTGGCCTCATCATACACGCCACAGGTATAAAAATTGTACTTATTTTGGTATTAGGGTAAGTCGATCACGAGAGGGGACAAGAAAAAGCATAAAAGACATCGTGCATGTATCCGTGTATGCAGGCAAGTACACATAAAAGCTTGCATACGTGTATGCAAGCGCATGTACGGGAAGTTAGTTGGCAAATAGGCTTGCATATTTGCATGGATATTTGATTTGATATATTCAGTCGTTAGCATGTAATATGGGATAACTGGAGGATATAATGCGAGAAGCTAAGAAATAGCGGAATGATAAATGAACAAGACGTCCTGGTAAGGTCAAGTATAAACCTGCATACTTACTTGCTCCGTGTACAATTTGTGTGATCTCTATCATGCCTGTATACAGGCGTACAAATCCTTGCTCGTGGACACATCATGATTGGCTTGACTACTGGTAGTAAACGCTGGCATTATTACTTTAAGTGTTAATGCAACTTACAAAAAGTATCGGCAACATTTTGTGTCGTACACATACGTATATAAGTGTGTGCGTGCGTGCACACTCATGATGACCAATAAGCACGCTATTTTACATGGCGTCATACATACTTTCCCACCGACATTTATAAACTCGGTTAACTTACCGATAATTAATATATTCAAAGGCCAATACCATAAACCAAACTTTCCTTGGTATAGTCTGTTCCATAATACACTTCCAAATGCTATTTATATCGCATTATCCGAAAGTTTTACCCTTTGAACGTTAGATACGCTTTTTACATCCGGTATAGCATAGTACGGCTTAACTCGTTAATATCCTGAGCAGCATCGTGGGTAAATTTCACTCTTCATGGGGGATTCCGCTTTTCCACCTCCACCCAGTCAATCAATCGGTTCGTTCAATTTTCACTTTTTGATCTTCTCCATGAGCAGGTTTCCTCGATCGAATTAATGTGTGTACGAATGTATAGGATGAGCTTGCGAGATGTGAAGTAGCAATAATTGGGGCATGATGGGGGGTTTTGTTTTCTCATTTGGCTGCAATCATTTGCTATACTTTTTGCCAATGTGCGTACACGGGTAAACTGATTTCCTTTTTCATTATTCCATATCAGATTGGAAGTCTCTCAAGTTCGATATTGTCGAGGGTAAGTGAGGAATTGACAATATATATTATACGTTTGCAACTTTGCCCATTTGAACGTTAGCATACATATACATCTACTTAAGTATATAAAAGTTGGTGTATGTGTGTGCCTATACGTTTATTTGGATGCATGAAAAACAAGTATTACTCGCTATACACGAGAATTATACTGTCCCTTGTGTAATATCTGGCCAGCTATACGCTTGTACATGTTGATGTTAATACTAACATACTTCATCCAAATGTACCATATCGTATCGCACAGTCAACTGCCATGTCGAGTGTGACTATTCATTAAAAGATGGCAAATGGAGCTTACCGAGACTGGAAAAAGATCCTTTTATCCGAATTCATGGACTGTCATCCGGATTGAATTACGGTAAGTTTCCCAGATATGTAGTGTACTCACCGCATCAACGACTAATGTAGTCTTTTCCTACGGAGAAAATGAATACAGGTCAAGCATGTTTTGAAGGAATGAAGGCATTTCGTTCAAGAGCATCTCGTATCGTGATATTCCGACCATCACAACATGCTGAACGTTTAGCGCGCTCTTCTTCCTTTCTAGCTATACCACCAGTTCCAACGGACTTGTTCATTCGCTGTGTTAAGTTGGCCGTAGCTCATAATGCCGAATTCATTCCACCTTATGATCCAAAAGGAATGTCAGCTTTATATATCCGGCCTTTAATTTTTGGTTCCGGTGCTGAAATCAAGTTAACACCATCTCCTACGTACAAATTTTGCGTTTTCGTTACACCCATTGTCTCATACTATGGATGTAAAGCTTTGGATGCTCTCATTGTGGAAGATTTTGACAGAGCTGCACCCAAGGGAATTGGTCATGCTAAAGCTGCTGGAAATTATGCTCCAGCAATGATTTGGAGTAGTAAAGCGGCCCAAGAAGGCTACGGAATAACACTGCACTTGGATAGTAAAACGCGCACTGAAATCGATGAATTTAGTTCAAGTTCATTCATCGGGCTAAAGCTGATAAAGGATGCCCAAAGTGTAGCTAAAGCTTTAGAAGGTCAGACCATTGATTCATACTCTCCTAATCCAAAAATCAGGCCCATTTATTCTCTTGCTATTCCAGACTCTCCGTGCGTTTTGAACGGGGTTACCATGGATAGTTTGTGTCAATTGGCCTTACAATGGGGATGGCATGTTGAGCGAAGGAAAATCAAAGTAGAAGAATTGGAAAACTTTAATGAAGTTCTCGCCGCAGGTACAGCTGTTATCGTATCACCAATTCGATCAATAACTTATCCAAGTCATAATAAACGTTATGACTACGTTACTCCAAAGGATGATGCTTTTTCCTCGGAAAATTTCATTGAAAATAATCAAGGTCAACCCAACATAGCTCAAGAGAGAACAGCATGCGAACTCTTGGTTAAGGCGTTGCGAAAGATTCAGAATGAAGAAATTGCCGATCCATTTGGTTGGTTAGCCTATGTAACCGAGAGAGATTTGATGGGTTAAAAGCTTTGCATAAACCGTTTCTACACTTAATACGTGCGTTTAAAGACACAAATACGCTTTAAACATACCAAAGTACCTTTTGTCCATGTTTTAGTTTTGACAATACTTGTGATATTAGCCCGTGTATGAATTTCGTGATACTTTTACAAAAACCACCAAATATGGTAAAGAGTGAAAATGGTTCTGAATGAACGATTATACTCTTTTTAGCTTCTACCATAATGTCCTTTTCGTATCGTTAAATTATCGTTGACGTTGGTAACGACGTCGTGATGCTGAACTTTGGCTGCGAGTTAATCGTGATGATGCATTAGCAACACTAGACGCGAGACTACGCCATTGTCCAAGAGAATTCGTCGGTGTTGAATCATTTCTCAGTGAATTAACCGCCAAATTTTTGGGTAATGGTGTTGTTTGGCTTGAACTTGGTAAATCATTGGATAAATTTCCATTTTCCATTAACAGTGTCAATGATGGACCTCGTTGTATAATACTGGGTTCTGTGGTTGATGATTCAGTTTCACTCTCCGAATCCGTATCAGTATTTGTATTCGACTCTGTACCATCCGAATTTCCCTCTTCGTTTCTGCGCTCCAATATCGATTTAAACGTCGAATATTTTTTAGGATCATGTTGACCTTTATGATCTTTTGTATTAATTTGGACATTTTTTACCTCTGAGTCTTTCCCAATTTCTTTATATACTACCTGAGACGTATTAAACAGTTGGGTTAACTTGTTATTTTCATCCTTTGGTTCACAAATTTCTTTCTGTTCCAATAATAATTTACTTGCATCATTTTCTCCCGTTGAACTCCCTTCCGAACGTGAATAAGAACAAGAAATCTTGCTCAAATTACTCAAGTTTGATCTCGTATCAGAATTATCCTTTATATCCACATTCGGGCTACCCTTTCCCTTACTAGATTCATTTTCTTTAGTAGATGCCGATTTTCCAACAACTTCACATCCTCCTTGAACAATCATCTTACGTTGACGACTCAATGCAGCCTCTTGTGCAATTCTCACTTCTTCCAACCCATTCGTATACTTGTCCGTATTAACCAACTCTGGTGATACAGATACTCCGCGAATTTTCCCGTTCTCTTTGGGTTTTCTGTACATCCAGTTAGATCCATTGCGAAATCCCGGCTCTTTCAATAATGATGATAATAACGATTCTTCTTCATAATCTTCATTTCGCTCATGATCATAAGTTACCTTCACCAAAGACTTTTCCTCAATTTCCCCTTCAACCTTTTTAACCATGTTAATCTTTTTAGCTCCATATCCTTCAATTTGTTCAACACTCGACTCCATATCTTCATCTTCAATCTCACTACTACTCATTTCCTCTTCACTTGACTCCGTCGTATTTTCACTTGATGATATAGACAATACACTTTCAGGCCTCAATTCCACCTGAATTTTATTCAATTCGCCACTAAAATTAACCCCTGATAACACATTGTCATCCTTCATCATAACACTTTTAGTTGGTGACTCAAGTCCAGGTAAACCTGATTCAACTTTAACGCTTATTCCATCACTTTTGTCGTGATCAAGCTTTGACTCTTTAGCATTATCATTATCATATTTTTCATTTGTTTTCACCAATACATCATTTCTTTCGTCATGCTCAATCATTTCAGTGTAAACTGATTTCTCAGTAACTTCATTATCCTTGTTCCGTAACCTCAGCTTGTCATCCTGATCGTTACACGTAACCACATCACATCGTTCATCAGCTAACATGGCCACTTTTTGCCGTTTAACCCATCTAACTTTAGTCCGCAGCGATGTTATACTTCGCCACGGCAAGACAAACTTTCCGATAAAATCTACAGACCTTCCCTCATCCAAAGCAGCTATTAACTTTTGCGTTTCATCTTCTCTCCAGACCATCGAACTTCTAACCCCTGTACCCTTGGAATTTCCTGACTTTTTTACCGTTGAATTCTTATCCAAATTAATATAACTCTGCTTAATATCCATCTCCTTCTCTTCAGTATCGGGTAAACTGATAGCAGTACATGGCTTGTGTACTTTGGGCCTGGTACAAACTTCTTCAGTTAATGTAACATTCTCATCCGATGTTATATATGTTAAGCCCACTTCACACACTGTCATTTCTTCTCTTGTATCATCTCCTTCGATTAATGGTTTCACAACAACATCGGATACACCCCGGTTCGTATATGCATGTGAATCAAAAATGTCACTTGATATCTTTGACTCATGAATTGCATTTGGTACGATACTCTCGGTCTTCACAACATTGTTACGTTTAGTCATTTTACCGTCACACGAATCCTGATTCGTCTCGACAACGTCAACATGCGGAATACGTTCTAACCCATCCAAAGGAATACTATCATCCAAGGCCTTAGACATCGAATGACATTCAAATTCCAACGGTTGCTTCACTGTAGAATACAGTTCCTTAACTTCCGAATTGATACTTCTTAACCTGGCTTGCTGTGGTGTGTTTGCACAGCCTGAAACTACGGTCCTGGATAAGGGACGAAGTTGGTTACCTGAGACGAATGACTTATCAGGTACAATAATATCTTGAACTGCTTCGGGTTTGGTTATCACATTTGCTGAAACTATTTGGACCACTTTTGAAACACCATCTTCTCCGAGGCGTGTAGAGGAATTTCCTACAGAAGTTCCTGCTTCCCTTTGTTGAACTTCTTGAAATGCGTCAACGCAAGTTTCACCGGTCAATCTTCCATCAACTACACTACCATCAAGATCGCAACCTGTAGGACTAAATCGTAAGTTTACGCTAGCATTCTTAAAAGATTGACGAGTAGTAATATTATCCATATCACTGTCACAATCAGATAATTTCCTGCGTTTACGATGCAGCCGTACGATATCAGAATGCCTTTTAATTGCAAAAGTAGGACGCAGCAGCGATGTGGGGGGAGTATAAATTTCCATGTTACAAGGAGCTTGAACCACACGAATTACGAGTTTTTCATCTGGTACGTCGGCGAATATATCCGCGACTGTATCGGAAATTATTATATCGGCACCGTAAACGTCTTGAAGTTTGAGTATTGAAAAAAATGAGGATTTGGCTGGGTCTAGGTAATTGAATCTGTAACGATCTTCAATTGCTCTCCAAACTTGGGAGAACGTTTGGCTAGGCTTCACGGGCAAAGTGAAGACTGCGCATACGTCTACAAGCGGAATTTTTTGACTGTCATACGGTTCAGCTCGTTCTGGAAAGGGTTGTTCGTTACTCGTGTTGGTAAAATTGTGAAGAGGGGTAGAGGAATCGGATGTAACAATAGTATCATCATGGTAAAAGTGGGGAGGTAATTGAAGAATTTCCACTCGAAGACGCATAGTTAACGTTACGTTGAAGAGTGCGACTGAGGCAGAGATACATAAAAGTAGGTGGTATATTAGGGTGTGAAGGGCATTGAGTATGTAATTGAGGGAAGTGAATGTTTGAGCATGCTATACTAGCCAAATCAACGGCGCCGGTAGAGCTAATTGGGAGATATGTTAACTTGAAAATTGTGAATAAGTATTATAACGAGGGGAAAAATTGTCATCTGGAAGATGAATTAAGATATGTTTAGGGGACTTACATTTGCAAGTAAAGTGTGGGCAAGTTAAGAGGAAATGATATATGGATACGATGGATAGTTATGATGAAGCAACACAAATATGATAAGGGTGAAGAGGTGGACAATTGATCACGGAGAAAGGTGATTTGGAGTAGTGGAAAAGTTTCGGTAAATTTGATTGACGTGAAGGTATGGATTAAGATTATATAAGAAAGATAAGGTCAAGGAAAGACGAGGGGACGGAGGACGCGTTTGGGTTGGCTAATAGGAAAAGATTGCTTGAACTAATGGAAATTTTAAAAATGAAGGAATAAAGAGGCAAAGCGCTCACAGGAATTTGTGGAAGACCAGAGTACATTTGTAAATGCCGGTCGAATTTAAGTAGTAAGGGAAGAATTATCATAAAATATGAGCCAGCAATTAAAAACTGGAAGTGAAAGTATTTGAAACGGTTTAGCAAGACAAAATAAGAGGTTTGAACTTATATTTCCAGATATTTAGGGAGATTTGTCTTGAAGATAAATTTATTTAAAGTATATAAAAGATACGAACGAGATAACGTAGTAGGAAAATAAGTAGATTGTAAGGTTCCGGGAAAATATAATAAATATTGAATTTAGAACGCAATTTTTATAGATTGGAAAAACCCGAGAGGTAGTGAAAACTTTTAGAAAGATATAAGTATAAAGATTAAGATAATTGAAAAATATTTTTGGGGAAAAAGTGAAAATTCGTTGGTGAAAACATCGCGAAACAAGCGAAATAGAAAAAAGTGGCGTCACGTGGGGTCACGTGAGAGGGAAGGTGGACGGACGGTCGGTGGACGGAGGATGATGGATGATAGGTGATGGGTGATGAGTGATGAATGGAGGATGGATGGATGATTGAATGAATAATAATCAAATAAAGGATTCATGCAAGGGGTAAACTTACCATTTGAAATTGCAGCTCACCTGATGGACAATAGGATTGGGGAATATGCTGTAGTGTATGCTTGAGAGTGAGAAAGGTAGTAAATGATGGATAATTTTATCAAAAGTGACCGTAGAAATCTTGATTAATAGCAAGGGAAGGGGAAAAGCGTTGTTATAAGATGTATGGGCTAAGTTCGTTGTGGTTTTACGTTAGGAGAAACCGTTTATACGATTATACGAATCAATAGTATAGCATGAAGTAAAGACATAGTTTACAGTAAAATATGTGGAGAAAGTGGAAGAGGTATTTTGATAAGACGAATGTTATCAGAGAATGAATGGTATGGTGTAAAGTTTGGATTAAAAGTTCAAGTGAGACGAAGAAGATGATTGTATAGATAAAACTATGGCAGACTTGTCAGTGAATTGACAGGATTACCCGATTAGGAAATATTGTGGAAAGCATAAAGTTAAAAGGACATTTGGACGATTTACGGGAATAAAAGGAGCTGTAAAAAGTTCAAAATGTAGTTGAGAGATAATTCATATATAATTCCAGTACAGTTTACTGGAGAAAGTTCATCATCGTAATGATGAAGCTACATGAAATTTGCGAGCTGAGAAACGCAGTTGTACGCTAAGGTAGAGCAAAAAAGCCGTTCCACGTATCAATGTAAAACTGAAACTAATAGGTATAAGCTCTAATAGTTTCATGATTGCTAGGGGTAGAAATATTACGTTAATCCTTTCTAAAGTTAACTTTAAGGTATACATGTAGACATGGTCGGGATGTTGGAAAATTAAGGATTAATAAATGGTTAGTTGTATATGAAGAAAAGCAATATAAGTTTCAAATTTAAAGAGGTTCGTTTGGTATATTATTGATGTAGCAAAGAAAACGATCAAGGGCGCTGTCTAGCAGCATATCCAATCCCCGAGATATGGGAAATCCACTGGTTTGGACTTCTCCATCATTTACTCTTAGACACAGCCGACTAAATCCCCCTTGTCCTCATCCCCTCGCAATGATATTCAGAGCAAACCTAAACGGTTTTCAAACTTTGTTCCATAAATCTAACTTGATTAAACCCTCGTATCCCATTTCATTAACCATGAAGGTGAAGGGGATTCTAAATGGTCCTATCAAAGAAATCTTACGGTAACCCTCGTCCATTTAACTTGAATTATCCACATTTGATAGTACAATCTCTTGAGAGTTCCATTTACCAAAATGTATATTCAAGCATACCTTAATACATATATATACTCTTGTTCGCACGCTGCGATAATCTTGAAGGGATTCTCTTCTCTTCTTCCACTTTGCCTGCTGGCTTGTTTTGTCTACACTTAGCTGGAGCTATTTCAATTCTTCCTTTGGTTTAACCCTACCAATATACATTTAATTTAATGCTAATTCTTTCAGTAGTCTTATACCCCTCATCTTCAATTTTTCGTGGTGATATTCGCAATGCGGAACTCACAAAATACTTGTCGTTCACTTTACTTCTCTGTATTTCACATTTTAATCGTTTACATTACCTTAGCTCACGGCTCTAATCCATTCTCCTTTAATCAAATACATTCACGATCATTTAAATCTATAATATCTCGATCTACGTCATGTAGTGGAATTGATACTTTACAGCAATGCAGTGTCAGCGACACTGCGGGATTTTGCTGCCCTGCAAATACTAATTGTTTGGCTTTAAATAATACGGGAACTGAATCGGTTTTATGCTGCCCTTTTGGCGAAACTTGTGAACTTATTAGAGCAATCTCATGTGATAATTCGTTACAGAATGCTTCATTACATCCTGAATCCACCGTTCATACCGCAAACTTGAGTGTTCCAATGCAAACTTGTAGTAAAGGTTGCTGTCCTTTAGGTTATGATTGTCGTTCAGATGGAAATTGTATCATGAAAGCAATGACAAAATTACCGTCCATGGATCGTATGTACAAAACAACCGAAGCGTCTACCTTTAATAAGGAAACTATGAAAAAAATGACTACACCATTCTCCGGCGCATCATTTTTAGCCGGTATCGTTACAGGTTCAGCTCTATTTGGCATAGTTTCTTCCTTATTCTATTGGTTTTTTAGACATTACAGACGAGGTGTTTCACGGAGATCTCGATTTGATGAAAAGGACTTTTGTGAAGTAAAAGATGCTTCATCTCCACCATCCTTAAACATTAATGTTCATGATGATGATTATGATGATAATAAACAATTTTCATCTAATCGGCTAACTACCAAGATTGATGATCTTGAGAATCCAAAACTTCAACTTGACCCTATTATAACCAGAACTCTATCAGCTCGGACCGGTTACTGGACAAATCCTCGCAATAGTAAAGCTATGAGTGATTCTGCATCTAAACGAAGTAGTGGCGGTAATTTGGCTACGTACAGGAAGAATTATAATCGTCAAACTCAACTACTTTCACCACCTCCAACTTTACCTTTCCCAACTGATACGAGAAAATTACCCTTGATGATCAAAACTTCTGCCGAAACAGCAACAGCAGTGCAACCTACTAGTTTTATGGATATGACACCAGTAGCTACACCATCTCGATTTTCGCTTGGACGTATGCGGGCATTATTGTTCATTAATAAAGAGAATGCAGCAAAGAGAAATCAGTCCATTGAAGGGGGAAGCTTAGATCAACGAGAAAGTTGTGTTATTCCCCATCAATTTCAATACAATCAAGCAACGAATACATCAACATTATCACACCATCAATCTGCCTTTTCGTTATCACAAATTGAGCGAAACACCGGTAGTGGAATTATCAAATTTAATCCTAATACATTATCCTTTGCAAATATTAAAGATTCTCCTTCAGCGCCGGGCCCATTACTATTAAAGTCAACATCTGATGAGAAATACAGCGAAGAAAGGCCTAAAGTTAAACCACGACAAGTAAGTACCCAAACCGTGGAAATTATGATGCAAACAACAACGGGATCATTGAATTCAGCGGTAAATCCTACTGCTTCCAACGTAACCACCAATCAGGCCAATTTAGGTGAAAGTAATAAAAATAACGGAAATTCTTCCACTAAATCAATGGTCAAGGAATCAAATAAAAAGTCTACAAGTACTTCATCAGCCTTGACATCCCGACTTAGTGAAATGAATTATTCACAAAAAATTTCCCGATTATCCCAAGTGTCCAAACAGGGAACGAAATATTCTTTGCGCAGAGTGTCCAATAAATCAAGATATCCGGGTTTAAGTCGTTCTGGTAAACCTAATGGTATGTTAACCAGGTTATCACAAGTTTTAATGGAAGCGGGCGAGACTCCATCAACGGTAAATGGAGAAGATATTAGGAATAGGGAGGATAAAGTTGATCAAGAATCCTCATCTTCCTCATCGTTATCATCATTACCTGTCAATGAAGACAATACAAGTAATGCTCCGGTTATCGTTAAATCGAAACCTGGTGAAAACCTTCAAAATGAGAGGCAGAGCATGAAGCGATCTAATAATGTTCAGTTGGGTCAAGTTATCTCGGGTAATCCGGAAGTCAAGTCTAGCGATAAAGCTGTGGTAGCGAAAAGAGTCGATACAGTGACTTCCAGGCCTGAAGAGACTGATCGAAGAATAACCCAGTTTCCGACCTTTAGAAATCTATCTGGATTTGCCGAATTACAGGGATAAATCATCAGCTAAACGGTGGTAAGCCTATTCAAGGATTATCTAGCTGGTTGTGAGATATTTTACGAATTAACTTGCATTAATCACCTACTTGCATTCCAGTATAGTATGGCCAATTAAGTTAGTCCATTACAGTAAAATGTACTATAATTTTTAAGTACATTTTGATAGCTTGAGCGTCGTGAAATAAGACCATCCTACGTGGACTTTTAATGGGTACAAGCCATATCATGCGAAGATATGCTTTTCTCCCATTTGCTCTTGATATTACTGAAGCACTTAAACTAGCTGGACATTTTGAATCCGCAGCTTTGTATACTTGGCCATTGGAGTTTCGAATTCCTTTCATATTAAAGTTTGCTGTATGTATCTCTCTAAGCTGTTCACGATGTTGAATAGTCTCATTCATGCATGTATGCGTGCCCGCGTACCTGTTCAATCTTATAACCAAACTCTGGCCCAATATTTACAAAAGTTGAATTCTTCACTTCATTGTTTCACGCACCTTTCAATTGCGAGTTGCATATTTCGATTACTGTCGTAATACATTTTACGTGGGATAATACTTGCTGTGTCTCTTTTCTCACATCCAGTCCAGACCAGTTGCATTAGTATGTTTCTTCTTTTCCTTAACCTGTCATGATATTACATTATCTTACTTTAAGTCGATGTCATCATATTCAAAGTCTTTGCTAGATTCATCGTTTCTTTTATACTCATGTAAGTTGTTCCATCTGATGATTTGATTGCTACGCTAAGTGTGACACCAATTGTTTAAAGAAAGTGATCCAAATTAACCAACCTTTTCTCAGTCATTGTAATGTTAATTAATCCTTACTGCCATATCACTTTTCATGATTATTATGCAGCCACTGGACTGCTATTTATTTCAATTCACCCACAATGAATAACTCTTGTGCTAAATTAACAATACTAAAATTAAGCTATGCTACGCTATGACCTTATAAGGAATACAGCTCAACTATACGCCTACCATATAGTTCTGGTGATGGAATTTGTGAAATAATTTTTCACAGGAAAATATTGTAATATTGTGGACATATTGATAGCAAGATTTCAACTTTACAATTCCGTTATCAAGATACTGTAAAAAACTATCCCCCCAGAGCATCAAGAAAGATCTATACAAGTATTGTAAATATCTTGAGTATCGTTGATAAAATCATGTTTTTTGCTCACTTAAATTATCTATATCTAACTACTCCTATGGAATAATATGTACTTGTGGACTATTTAAGAAAAAGGTAACTTAAACAAAACATTAAGTATCATGAATTCAATAAAACTGTCTAAAACTATTTAGCAAGTTTTAACCTAATGCTCAAGATAGACAGCGTAAAGCTAACCAAGAAAATTTATCTCATCCTACATTCAATTTATCGAGTAATTTAGCTTATACACTTAAGTGAATAAACTGTAGTATAGCCTTAAATTTTAACATGACAAAACCATTACTCGCATAGAATACACTGACTAGTTGACCGCATAATAAATTACTTAAACTTATACTGAAAAATCTCCCTTCAAAAAATTTCCCAAAAAGGAAAATTGTCAAAATCCTGCGCCATATCACTGCAACACGTGATTCCGTTTTCCAACTTCGGAAGATTTTATCCGAGCCCCCAAAACCGGCAGTAGCTCTTCTCCTTAAGCTGACCAATGTGGCTTGTGCCTACCGTGTCCTGATATCCACCACGTGATGCCTCGTTTTCGGCTGTTCGGAGAGGGGTTTTTTTTTATCCGGGGTTTTCCACAAAATCGCGTCGACGATCACCGAAATTGTACAAATGGCAAGTTTTCGGAGGTTTTCTTGTGATTTTTTATTTTATTTTTGTCCTTGAGATTGCACAGAAGAATTCTTTTCACCACACCATGGAAATTGAGATTTTTTGTTAAATCAAATTATGAATTTTGGTTATTGGATAATTATTTCTATTATTACCGCATCAAATCTCTCCCAAGTACAACTATATAAGTCTGACGCGTCGGTGCTCATGATATTTAAAATGTTCATTTTATGCCCGAAATTAAAGCCGTTGTGTGGTTTGTACGTAAAAAAAGGGATTTAATGCGTTAGTCCGAATGGAGGCTACGCAGCAACAGAAATTGATCATTCTAAATATGCTAGTCATCTTTTTGGACCGTATTGGAATTTTACCATCTTCCAATTGGGAAACACATTGAAGTTATTTGCTCAATTTTCCTTTCCATTTCTCTAAGCAATTGGTTTTTGGGAATTTTCACTTTTTCCTATACTCACTCCTAACATTCTATACTCCTATCCGATGTGAACCGATATCTTAATCTTGCCCTTCCTCGGGCCAGTTACTGTTAGAGGTTTACAAGCATATCAATAATTCTGTTTCTTTTCTGTATTACCGTTGTTTATCCCCTCCAAAAACACTTTGTACCTCATTCATAACCCTGACCTGTAAGGGACTTCAGCCTAGCGGTTCCCAAAACCATATTGACTGTTTAATCATACATACCCTATCGTATCTATTCTCCAATATTATCCCTCCAAACGTCTCCTCTAGCTTATTTGTTTCACTATTAACAGTGATTTTCGCTGCATATGGTTAATTTATTTTACGCAGGTTCACTATTGTGTTTTGACTTCTCATGTCACCATCTTCGCTGTTGGACCAAACTATTTCTCCCATTGGTACTGTTATGTTTTTGGCTGTCAATCCATTGAAGTCACTCCATGCTTCTCGGTGCATCAAATTCGTTCAATATAACACCATCGTGCGAACCATTTAACACCATGACTTTACTTCCTCAAGCATCAATACATGTTTTTGTTGCACACCCTGTTGATTTAATCAACATCACCAAAAGCCAAACTTAACAATTTTTAACGTCCGGTTAATGCAATCTCTGTGACAGTTATGTTTGTTAATGTGAGTCTTCAATTTATTCATATGCAGTCTCCGTTACTTATCTACAACCTTCTCTCACTCCACATTAAATGACCTTATGGAATTCATTTAAAATACTCCTGCTAAACACAGCATGCCAAAGGGCTAGCATTAATTTCAGCTATAATCCCTCATCTCTGTTTTCTCTTTTTTTCAATGCGCATTTTATCGATTTGATCCTGATGTTCTTTGTGGCAGGTCTGGCTGGGAAAGTGGAATGGCTAAATTTATAGTTTGGACCTCGTATATCATTCCAGCGTCTGTCATGTTGATGATGTTCTGTCTTTTTTCGATTTGTCGTATATTATCTTCCAAGATAACCATTTCGGTCATATTCCGATAGCAGGATTTAGGCACAAGCTTAACTTCCTTAGCCTTATACAATCAATGTTTTTCGTATCCCGCCCGACTTTCTAAAGCTCGTTGATTCCTTCGCTTTGTCTCTTCAAATATATAACGCTTCCCAAGCGACATTGAGTTTGAGATATTCTCATTGCTGCTTGGTATTGTATTCTTTTACTTTACAAGTTTAAACCGGTGAAAAATATTTTGAAAGAGGATGAAGCTCCTGACCATTGGCACTCTTTTGACAGTGGGCATATTCAATGAAATTTTTGCACAGTCAAATATTAATGGAGACTATTGCGATCGTATTCAAAATTTGTATGACAGTATAACGGAAAATGTGGCCGATCGATTCGAAGTTATTTCATCGTATAACCTTTCACGTGTCCCTGGGGAGCTTGTATATTATAGGTCGTTGACAACGGGGTTAACGGTTGGAATTGGCAGGGTTAAGGTTCCTGGTATGTTCTTGGAGATAACAATAAGGACAGAGCCTACATCGGATAATGGAGAACCACATACATTGGAGCATATGGCATTTTTTGGGTCAAAGATGGGACCCTTCACGAGATATTTGACAACATGGGCGCAGCGAACCGGTGTATACTTCAATGCGCGAGCAGGACAGCGTCGTACAACTTATGTTGTTCACAGTGTTGATGCGAATAGCTTGTTTAAATACATGATGGTATCCATGGATCATGTTTTCAGGCCACTGTTAAAAGATGATGTTTTTCTAACGGAAATTCATCATGTTGATGGAAATGGAACTGACAAAGGCACTGTATACAATGAGATGTTAGCGGTGTACTCAAGTCGGAATCGACTTGAACGCATTGCTTTTATGAGAAGTATATTTCCCCAAAATAATGGACATCATTGGGTATCCGGAGGTTCTCCGGAAGCGCTTCGAAAGTTATCGCTGGAGTCTATACGTAAATTTCATAAAAAGTATTATGTTCCACAAAATGCTTTGTTAACGTTAACGGGACCTATTAACACTGAGCAGGCACTCAGAGCTATTATAGGCGTTGAAGATGCAGTTTTTCTGAATAAAGAATTGACCTTTGATTATAGATGTTCAGCGCAGAATCCGACAAATGAGAACTTACCAGCAAATACAGCGACTGGTACAACTGCAGCTGAGCAACCTCAAACTGTTCCTTCACCAGCTGTTAATCCATTGGTGCAGGGTGTCAGACTGACTAGTGAAGGGAGTGTTGAACAAGCATTTGCACAAAATGATAACAGACTTCCACCAAGTCCAAACACGATACGAGCAGATTGGAGGGAGAGGTTTCCCCCACTTCCTAAGCCATTATACAGCAGTTTTATGGAGCCGTTCAACTCAACCCAAATTGTTGAAGTATATATTCCAGCGGAAAGCTCATCATCTGGAACAGTGATGATAGGTATATCAACGAAACTTCCCCGAACGGGGTTAATACGAACGGCAATTGATGTGCTGAATGTTGCGCTTACTTCGGACAGGTCACCGGTTTCTGAATGGGTAAAAGCTAATAAATTTGTGGGACCGGTGCTTTTTGAAACTAGCAGCTATGATCGATATGTAACACTAGTAAGGATAACAGGGACCAAGAATGAAGAAATGTACGAGGCGTATAAACAGTTTTTCGGGGTTTTGCAAAATATGTATCGAACGAAATTGGACAAATCAATGATTGCTACAACGTTGGATGGTGTCACTGAACGGAAGAAAAGAGTAGTTGGAGATTTTATCAATGCATTTTCGGCTATAGCGCCTATCGACTTCACGTTATTCGGAGGAAATGGTTCATTTATAGCTGAGGAATTGAATTTTGAGGGATATATGCAAGAACTTTACAGATGGACGATTGATCAGTGGAATGAATTTTTCCGTAAAGTGTATTTGGACGATAATCATCGAGCTGTATTTGCAAAAGGATCGAAAGAATTATCAGTTCAATTGCGTGAACAGGACAAGCAACGAACAATACGACAGCGCAATTCGATGACAGTAGCTCAGCGCAAAGCGCGCGATGATCAACTTGCAATTGTGCGCGACAATAATGAAGCCCCAGTTCCTGTTGAATATTTACCCAAAGTTGAACCGATTGACGTGAATGGATTATCGACATTGATTCCTGACGTTCCATATTCATTTACACCAGGTTGGAATAAAAGATTCGCGAATGCTGAACCTCTGGAATCAGCAGCTCAATTTCAAAGGTTGACGGATGAGCAAGGTGCACAACAACTGGATTTACCAATTGTATTCATGGAAGATCCGTTCGGATCTTTAGTGATTAGTATCACAACAGAAAATGTCGATGTACCGATAGAGAAACTTTATTTATTGCGGGCTCTAGTGGACACCTTTTTCAACGTGGGTTACACGGTTAATGGATTTAACATGACGGCGGATGAATCAATTAAAGCGCTTAGATTATTTTCGTCAAGAGGTTTTAGCTTGGGCTTAGGTGGGGTATCACAATATTCAGTTAACTTGACGGTTGCTGGGCCGAGTAAGGCATATGATTTGATGGTACAATGGATCGAAGCTTTTTACTTTGGAGTGAATTATGATATAGTATCACTCAAAAAGGCCCTTGAACCGAGATTGAAGAATCTACAATCGAGGTCAAAGGATTTGTTTAATCAGATTGGTTCAATCTCCAATATAATGACAAGGATTCACGATTCAGCAATGATGTTAGCAGATGATTCTATCGCGGAGAAGATGATTGAGCGATTTTTAAGGGAATTAGCACAAGATCCAGCTCGAACAATTAATGAACTTTTGATGGTGCGGCAGCGTGTTCTTGTGTCTCCGCGAACACGAATTTTCGTAAGTGGACCGTTACGAGAGCAAGCGAGCATAGTACAGCCATGGAAGAGATTCTCGGATCGGATTGAAAGAGAATTTGGTTCATATGAAAAATTTACACAACTTGTAGCGGGTTCACCACCAGTTCCAGGATCCCCAGCACGACCTAATAGGGCGGGAGTTTCTCCGATTCAATTTGGAAAAACAACGTTTATCGTACCGTTTAATAGTATTGAATCAGGTCAAGCAATACTGATGGTGCAAGGACCGAAAAATCTCACAAATACAGAGTTCACGAATTTAATGACGTACCTAAAATTTATTACACCATTGACGCAACCAATTCTTAGGTATATTCGAGCAGCAGGACTTGGATATTCATTAAATTTCGACTTTTCACGAGAAACGGGGACACTCACATTTAGAATACTTCGATCATCGAATCCAGCGGCAGCGTACGAATTAGCGCGAACAATCGTGCTTGAGTATTATACGGGAGCACGGCAGTATTCAGAGGAAGAGTCAATAATGGCATCTAATGCAGCGTCCACAAGAGTTGCGGTAGAATTTTCATCGCGAGATCAAGTGGTAACATCACGGCAGAGGGAATTATTTTTGGGAGGTGGAAGCGGTAGAACGGTAACATTTGAGGAAAATTTGCGTAAACCTGTGGCGGCTGAGAAACAGTTAACAGCAGCTCAAATGGGCGAGTTCGCAAGACAATGGATTATTCCATTATTTATGGAATCTCGAGCTACCACAGTATTGGCGTGTGCAAGCAATCTAGTAGATGATCAAGTAAGAAGGCTTCAATCACCGTACATCGTGGGTAACGATACTGTACCGGGACATACGGCGCGAGTTGTATCGTACGACGAAATTTTCAACATTTACACAACGGATATTTTTGGAATTAAGCCAAGGTCGGGTCGATGATATATTTTTCGTGTTATGGGCTAGCTAAGTGTCGATGTACAAAAGTTAGGGAGGTGTGGAGGCGAGTAATTGATGAATATGTTGTAGTGTGTCAGAAGGACTGGTAACAGTGGTCCCTTTGACTTGAGCATGTTGATAAATAGAGTGATCATTTCCGCCGGGCATAGTTTTATCACCGTAGAAGCGAATATCGGAGAACCAACTATCGATAGTTACGGCATTGTGGAGTACATTTAAGGGATTAAAAGCGAGTAATCGAGGGCGAGAAAAAGTAGCGTCCGCACGTTCGCAATCCAGTAAGCGTAAGCAGTAACATTTATCCCAACCGCGAGGGTAAACGTCGATGGAGATTTGACCACCAGTGGCGTAAACGAGATCACAGTGGGGAAATTTTTGGCGGAGAGCTTGGATCATGGAGGAACGTACGGCATGTTGAGTATCATAAATTTCAAAGTCGCGACGTTCGTCGGGACTGGCATTACGACCTATGGGACTGATGTTTACCATACCACGACGTAGTTCGATAAATGTGCCACGTTTACAAGGAATATTTAGTTGACCTATATAGGTTAAGGCAAAACTAACGAATTCATTCCAACGGTCTTGACCACCGGGAAAACAACTCATTAGGGTAGCTGTAGGCATGGGTAATGGTTCACCTAAGCGTATGGCAACCAAACCATTCTCAGCGAAGCAAAAATCAAATAAACGAGCTACACGATAACCACATGCGGGGACGGGGCCAGGTATACCGTGACCGAGTTGTTCATCTTGTTTAGCCATGTCGGAACCTCCGATCGAAGCTATTACATACTTGCGTCGTAAAGCTTTTAACGCATCATACATTTCTGGACTGCAAATCTGTGGGGTGAAGGTTGTGAATTTGAAGCAAAATTTTAGGATAGTGGGGTATGATGGATGTTAACTTACTCCGCGCGGAGGGGTTAAGGTTCCGTCAACGTCGAATAAACATATTGTTTTACCGTGTTCACGGTCTTTGAAAGGTATAAAATCATCGGGTAGACAGTCCCCGTACTGTTTGTCAATGTTTGCACGTTCAAGCATTGCATTGGCCATGCTGGGTAGAGAGGTTAAAGATCCAGGTGAGAAAGTTGGGGTAAAGGGAGGCAAGAAAAAATGGAAACGATAGGTGTGCGTAGATACGAAAGAGAAAAAATAGAGCAGGGATGGTTTAATTACGAAATGTGAGCCGTTTGTTCATCATCTTGATAAATATTATGTATGCACCTCATGCAGTATGGGTTGGACAAATGAAGTTTTCACGTACGAACAAACGGCTAACGTAATACGAGGACGCAGGAGGGTATACGTTGACGCAGACGGATAAGTATAGAAAAAGTAGATCCAGAGTCAAGTTAGCAAAGAACAAAACCAAGTTTGTCACAAATAAAAGGCCTGGAGAAAAAAGTGACTATTCCGAAATAGTAAATAGACCGGTTAAGCCTAGATTTCCAGAATGACCATTACCCGATAAAACTGCGTAACAAGGAAATAATTGGGCAGTATGAATAGAACAAACTTGTAAGCCATTTTTCATACATTGATTAACCTGTATGGATGAATTTAACAAGTTGTCCACAGTCCAATCTATTACATCTCGAGGTGTATAAAGTGTAAAATTTACACGAAGAAAGCATTTTTCCAACTTTTCGCACCACAAACGAAGACTCGCAGTGACGTCATTAATGATTTTCGGAATATCCTTAAAGCCCGGAGACCACGTGGGACACAAGCCACAGACAGATCCAATGCCAGCTTCACGTGCCCACAGGACGGAGAGAGGCCATTCGCCACATGGGGCTGACTCGTGGTGCACGTGCAGGGTGAGGCTGTGGAGGGGAGTGTGGCGGTGGAGGTGGAGGCCGAGGCCAGACCATTCGAAGGGAGCATCACGAGGTAAAGAAGATATGATGATGATTAGAATGTTATTTTTATGATTCGAAGTAATTGGTTCTGGCATATAAATGTAGTTGGGTGGTCCTGGAATGGTTGTGTATGAAAATCTTTCATGTATATAGTTCGACTGAGTTGAAAAATTCTTTTCAAAATCATTATTATTAGTTATATTTTGTATATGAGTATATTGGCGATAACATTGATCGTGTATACTGTCCCACGCAAGTCCAGCTATACGTGCAACTTTAATATAATTTAATATTATATCACTCGATGATATCCCAAGGTTTTTTTGTGATGTGAACATAATTCCCCATGACCACCAATCAACATTCTGGTAACGTGCGACTCGAAATAAATGTTGTAAACTTAACAAAATATCTTCGGTTTGAGTATGTTCTTCGATAAGTTTCATGCTGATTGGTTTAAGAGGAATTTGACCAGCCAGAAAAACAATATCCAAAAGCGGTAATTGATAAGTTTTTTGTCCGTTAATTTGACATGTTTCAGCCTCGTATACGGACAAATTGGTGGCCTGAGCATATGGTCCAATACATGCCGGTGCCCAGTACGAAACGCTTTGAATGTGAAGGTAAGATGTTGGTAAATGGGAAAGACACTGTTGCTCAAGGTTAAATTTACTCTCCCGTTGTTCGTATTGTTCACTTATTGCCAATATTACAGAAATCATCACTCGTATATCTTGCCCAATTAAGCTTGAATCACATGCGACTGTAACTCTTGCTGCTGGATTAGACTGCCAAACTACTCCAGGAATATTGCGGTGAAACAAATTTTCATAAACTGCGTTAACCTTTTCAAAATCATTCATATCCTGCAAAATTATGTTGCACTGAAGTAAGCAAACGTGAATGCACTGATTTTTATCTTTTTTAATTGTATTATCAATGTACTCTGTAACTCGGGCCTGAACCAAGTAAATGATTTGGTGAGTTTGGCATTCCGCATCTGAACTATTGGGAGACATAAGATTTGAAATGCAGAGTAAATGTGTCGGCTTTAAGGCAAGAACGGCACCAATTGTAGGTTTATCACGAGTGACAATTGACAAAGTATTGGGCGACCCTTGTATAGAAGTCATTTTCCCCCATAAATTATCGTTAACGCACAGCTTTAAAACGTTGGAAAATTCCGTGTCCCAGAGTTCAGGCAGGCTAAACAAGGGCAATTGAATCTTCGATTCATCGGTTTTGTCGGAAGAATTGATGGAACATAACGACGCATCACGTATTTCAAATGAGAACCATGCCGTTGAAGCACCAGACTCAACACCTCCATCACGATCAAACATGACATTTAAATCAACATTACAATTGTGAAGTAAAGGTGATTCAATCATGGAGGGTGCATTTATGACGAAAGTTTCATACTCTCCACCTTCACCGAGTAAAGCAGCGGACAATTGAACACCGTATGAACTACGACATGGGTATTCTTTGGAAGTGGCAAAAAGGGCCAATCTGAAATCGGGAGAGGGGTCAAACCGGTGAAAAAACTTTAGAAAATTATCACGAACAAAGGTAAAATTATCAATTTGACCAATTGGAGATATTAATTGAACGCCCAAGGCACCTGGAGGTGAAGAAGAACGCCAGAATTGGTCAGCATGAAAAGTGGAAGAGTGTATTAAACCATGTGAATCATGATACAGGTTATATTTGCGTTTATTCGTTAAAAGCGGTTCAGTAGCGACTCGAACAATTCGGACGTTAAAGTGAGATTCGCGCATACCACGCACAGCAAGCATAGCACTGTAATCCGGGGGAAGTAGAGGATATAGCCAAAGTGGGGCTAAACTAATTAGCTTTGGATGAGATGCGCGACAGGGTAATTGATTAATGAGAGTAATTGAGTGTTCAACGCGAACACGCTGATACGTAGAGAGTAATGCACCCGTACATACCGCGTTAGCGTGGGGTAACTGATGAAGAATAGTGTGTAACAAGTGAGTAAGGCAATTAACGTTATTATCAGCGTCAAGTTGAATAAGGTACGGACACTGAGTACAATTAAGTGATGACGGAGTGGGATTATCCGGGAGAATTTGTGTTACATTGGCAAGGTAAGAAGACGGTAACTCATCATTATCGATAACAGGTATACGATATAGAGGCAAATTAAGCGCACGGGATAGACGAGGTACTAATTCATAAGCGACAGTTTGGTACATATAATTTAACTGCTCGCCGTAATTATGAGGAAAAATGTTAGCAAGAGAGATGATCCTATGACCCAAGGAAAGACAATGGGTAATGGCAAAAAGAGAATCTTTGCCGCCCGATACTAAGGCAATCACATTACGTGAATCCATAGGTAAGAGAAATCCGGGATAATTGGAATGTTGAAAAAGTTTTAATTAAAAAAATAAAGCCTTAACCTACATAAATAAATCTTCATGTAAGTAGATTAACGCCTTCATTTTATCTACCCCCGGCCCATGAAAAAAAAACAATTACCCGTTGATGCAAAAAAATATTTTCCAATTTCCTACCAAAAATTGAACAAAAAAAAAATTTAAACGAAAAATGAATCATTAGTCAGCACACGGTAGGCGTACAGGTCACGGGGTGGTTTGGATTGAGGGCTGAGCCACTGGGGCTGGAGAGGGTTAGTTAGGTGGAAAGAAGAAATAAGCGAGATGAGAAGGGAGAATTTGGCAAGAGTGCGGACGGGTGATTAAGCGAGGTGAGTGGACACAGGCATTAATTGTGTTAGATTATGATTAATTTGGTGAAATGAATATAGCGTAGAGTAACAATGGAAGTGGACGAATTAAGAAAAACTATATCACGCCGGTTTCTCTCAGTTCATATACGAGTGGGGAAAATGAGGCGTAAAGATGCAAAACTGTTTAATTGATCAAGGCAACAACTATGATTCAGTTGGTCAGGCTAACTAACCTATCCATACCACCACCACCACCCAATCAATTACCTTGACTTATGCCGCACGTGCCGTCCCACTCGGTTATCGTGACGTGAAAGGTAAAATATATACGGTCGCGTACACCGGAATTATGTGGGTAAGATTAACTTCTGGGGTAATAATGTACCAATACACGTATATGTATATGTATATGTATATATATATATATATTTATATTTTAACAAACTTTTAAACATACTCAGCCTCACATATATTCTTTGGGATCATTTTGCCGCAAACGCCAACACCAACACTAACTTTCAAGAGGGAAATATACAATTGTGTACAATAGGCTTAAAATAGTAAGATTTACTGGGTTCAACCTCTGTGCGTGAATTATCACGATAAAATTCATTCACTACCGGGTGAGCGAAGGTTCAATTACCGAATATGTTGCGTTAGGCCGGGTGATAATATCTCACATCTCGTGACTATAAACACTGTATACTTTACCAACTTTTAGTCTTACATCATGTATACTTACGCGTATACGTATTTGCACACGGTTATACGATTCGATAAGCATAGAGAAAAACGAGAAATCTACTTCGCTGGTACGCCCAATAAACAACGGATAAGTTGGGTGACCCGAAACGCCGTGCACTCTCCAACATGAACTGGAGTAAAATTTTAAACCGACGAATTCGATAATTCGTGACCAATTATCAAGTGATATTGGGCCTGCGGCGGCCTGTTTTACTAATATGCTCATTACAAATATTCATCTTCATCAACACTGTCGAGTGTCAAGACAAGGTACACAACAACATACAATACGACATTTCCCAATCACGAATAACCACCACTAAACCGTAAACCGTCCCCCCCAACGTACCAGTTACGGCACACTGCATCAACCCAATCCTGCGTCATATGCAAACTGGAACTATCCAGGCCTAAGCGTTGCATTCAAAAAGTGGAACTTCCAAGTTTGGCTTGCACTCAATAATAATACAATAAGCAAGATGTACGAAAACGTGAAATTATCCTCTCAATACGACAAGTTAAGTAAATAAGAACTTATATATATATATATTTATATCAATCACAAATTTAGTGCACACGGCAAGCAGCACAGCGCCGGGTAGAGTATGATGAAATAACACGATCGCACAAGTCAGGTTCTCGTACGTACGTGAGTCCATATAATCAAGACACGTAAAGTCTGCAAAGAGCTGCGTATTCACACTCACGCAGGCAAACAATACCCAAAAAAAGTGTCCAAAAGACAGGGAAAGGATAGACACAAGAGGGCAAAAATACAAGCATTTAGACAAACACATACACAGACAAGAATTCACATACACATAAATAAAAACTATCAAGACGAACAAAAGTCAAAATATCCAACAATTCAAAAGGTGAAGAGCTAATATGAGGGAAGGTCGGAGAGAGTATATCAAAATCCACCCAAAAAGGAAAACAGAGGGTGCAGAGTAGTTACGAAGGATAAAATTGATAAAATAAATCAGGGCTTACACGGCCGACCTCTTCTAAAATCGAATGAGCACGGGTGCAGCCATACAATCGAAAGAAGGAAAAAGTAACTGAGCATGTGAAGCAGGTATGGAAGAAAGGGAACTCAGATGAGGCAATGAGTGGGAAAATAAGTGTGAAGATCATTGGCCCCGTATGATTAAGTGATCGGATTTATCCCAAGTTTCACGCCAAATCAAGTGTAGATACGTTAAGTACTGGTAGACGGAGAAACGCAAGTAGGCAAATCGATAGCGAACCGTAGATGAATGGTTGGTTTGTAGAGGAGAGAAGTGAAGAAGTGTTGAGATCATGTATCAACAATGTTCAAAATTATCGACTAGGTAGTCGACAGGATGAAAAGTAAAAACAAGCGCAAGTATAGGCAGTCAACAAAAAAAGTGACTAAAGGAGATTAGATGCTAAGACGGTTTGAGCCTCAAAGGTAGAAGAGTACACTAAGGAATGAACAAGCAAACCAAAAGATGTACCGGGTAAGATAAAGCGAATGAGGAATTAAGGGAAAAAGGCGTTAGATAAATTGATAGAATACGGATTCCAAGTAGTTTCATTAAGAGTCAGGTTCGACGGATCCATCGAGCATATTAAGTTCACGTTGTGAATATACCACGGCAACGTTAGCACCACCGGACTCAGAAGCCGAGTCCTCTGACACGTTACCAGAATTGTCATTACTAGGACCAGATGAAGCAACAGAATTTGTTAAAGTGGCAGAAACAGCATCAATGACATCGTACATTCGTTTACCGAATGCCTGAGAACCATTTAGGGGCGAAATTAAAGGAGAATTTGCCTCGAAATTCGTAGTAGAGGAACTTTTATTGGTGTTAGTGGACATGACGATGGCAGGCGTTGAATTGACGGTAGAGGGCTTGACAAGAGGAGAGTTGGAAGTGTTAGACATTGAAGGAGATAATGATAACAAAGTTCTTCCGTCAACAGCGTGCTGAGAACCAGTCACAGCAGTATCATTAGTACTCAACGCTTGGTCGGGAGATTTCAAGTTAACAGAATGAGGATAAGCAGTGGAAGGAATAGCAACGGAGGGGGATAAATTGTTTGATAAGGAAATCGTGGAAGTGGAATTTTGGCTGAGGTTGAGGGTAGAATCAGAAGCGGAACTTGCACTAGAGGAAGCAGACTGACTTGAAGTGGATCTGGGAGATGCACGAGAGATGCGCCGACGAGAGCGAGAGGTAGATGAAGCAGTATGAGTGCGCTGATGCTGATTCAAATTATCACTTCGACTGAAATTTTTGCCACACTGAGGGCAAGAAAACGGCTTTTCTAGCGTATGCAGCGAACGGTTATGTCTCTTCAAGTGTTCTTGACGGCGGAAACGACGAACACAGATTTCACAGAAGAATAGTTTGGTAGGATCCTCGGTTAAAGACTGTTTACGACCACGCCGGGCACCCTGAGGGATAATGAAATTTAGCGTAGAAGTGGAACCCGTAGTAGCAGTCTGGGAGGCGATGGTAGCAGTAGTACTACTGATAGAATTAACTGTGGCGTAAGGCGTGGCGGTGGGAAGGGGAGAAGGGATGGAGGTTGAACGGGAGGCGGAGGGAAGAGGACTGATGTTTGAAGGAACATCTAATGGGGGATAAACAGAAGGTAGAGGAGGATTTGAGGGAATGCTTGAAGTAACGGGGGAAATGGGAGAATCAAGGTGAGAATGAAGGGAAGAAATTGAAGATTTACAGTTAGGCTTTGAAGCGGAAACACGAGATGCATTTGAAAGTTTTTGATATTTGGCAGGAGGAGACAAATCAGATAGAAAAGAGGTAGTGAGAGAGGGCTCGATGAGGGAGTTGGAGGAGGATAAAGAAGATACAGATGAAGCCGTCGAGGCGACAGAAGTGGCAGAAGAAGAGACGGAAGTTAAAGGTTCTGAAGGTGAAGGAGGAAGGGGTAGTAAGGAAGAATCGAGGGGCAATGAGTAAGGAGAAGAGAGAAGTGTTAACAAAGAAGACAAATTAGAAGTTGGAAGTTTGAGAACGAAACGTGGTAAGGATGATGGAGAG